>JAQBSW010004497.1:32500-68635 GCA_029291075.1 Eudiplozoon nipponicum | reverse complement strand
GAAAATTTAAGTGATAATATTAGATGAAAATTGATTAAGGAAGAATGGTTTATGAGGTGGAGGATATATATTATACGAGTATATTAACCTACACCATTACACGACGTCGTTATGACCAAGTAAGTTTTATGGCAAGGCGAGATCTTCAATACAGCTTTCTTGTTATTTTCCTTACAAAACTTCACAGCTTACTTTTCCCAAATAAGAAATTTATGAAGTTCATTTTTATAAAGATCTACATCAAGATCGCTGCTGAGCGCGCCTCGATGTCATGGCGCACAGGGTATCCAATCAAGAACTATGATGCGCATGTAGATCTCATCCTGGTAGACGAGCGGTTCCTATACTTGTTAATTGGTGGACTCAAATAGATAATGTAGAAATTGGTTATAGATTGCGTGATTGCATCCAGGATTCTCGTTCCTTTTGGAACACTTATGTCGACTCGGACCATGCACTTATCCGTTGTAGATTTGCACTAAAATTTTCCGGGAAACTAATTAAGAATAAACCACAAATGTATGTAGGCAAACTTGAACAACCGTCCTTTCGACAAAATTATAAAAACTATCTAAAGGCTAATCTAACCGTTTTGGATGGCGAAAATCCGAATATACTTTGGTCCAAAATAAGTTCCACTACGCACAATGCAGGTACTACTGTATGTGGCATTGCAGGCCTCCGTAGAAATAATCACTGGCTCTGTAAAATCTATGGAGATACTCGAAATAAGTCACCAAATTCCACCTGGCTCGACTCATATTAATACCCGTCGCAATATAAGATGCCAACTTAAGCGCCGTCTAAAAGTCGATCTCGAAAACTTTTGGACCAGAAAGGCTGAAGAAATGAAAGTAGCTTTCGCGTCAGGTAATAGTCGTTGTTTTTTCCAACTTATTCGCGCAACAGGTCCTAGAAAATTAAAGTTAGTGAAACTATAAATGATAATAGCAACGATTTAAAAACCGATAAAATAAGTCGTCTTGACAGGTGGGCTGAACACTTTAGAGATCAATTTTCTTGACTACTCGCGTCGGTTCCGATTCCCGAAAGCATGTCTGCATCAACAGTGTGGAAAGTTAGTCCCGAAGAACCATCCGAGTTACAAGTACGCGATGCAATCTTTTAAACACCGCAAAGCCGATGATTTTCTTCCAGGATGGTGGCGATATAATTTCAGGATCGTTGACCAAGCTTTTTCGTACTATATGCAATGAGGAAACCGTACCACTTGATTAGAATGAGTCGACCATCATTCCCATCTTCAAAAAAGTTTGACTCCGGTCGTATTTAGGTTATTTGTTTCGATTATCCTACGTCGTCTTAGCGCTTCATGTGAATCACATACAAGAGAAGAACAGGCCGGATTCCGCGCAGGACGATGTTGCGTAGATAATATTTTTACGTTAAGGCAAGTTCTCGAACAGAGACATTTATATCACCGTCCCACGATAGCCGTCTTTCTAGACTTCAAGGGTGCATTTGATTTGGTGGATCTCAATGTTTTATTCCATATTTTGTCGAAAAGCTCACAATATTTGTTAATATTATACAGGCGATAAACTAGTCGATCTTGACTATGCGGACGATATCGTACTATTATTCAACAATCAGCATGCTGCCCAGGACATGGTATGAAATTGGCACCCTCTAAATGTAAGATACTGTTACATCACTCACTCCAACGTTGCGACTGCAGAATAAAGATCTTGACATAGTCGACAGGTTTACATATCTTTGGAGCTCTATCAATAACGTAGGCAATATGTACGACAAGGTGAGAATGCGAATCGCGAAAGCTAAATTAGTTTTCTCGAACCTTCATCATTTATGGAGAAACGCTAATATTTCACTTTGCCATAGAGGTCGTGTTTACAATGAATCTGAACGCATCGTCATACTATACGCTAGTGAAACTTGGCCTCTTAAAGTTGATGATTTGAGACGCTTACAAGCATTCGACCATCGTTGTTTGAGTAGTAAAGCAAATGTTGGTTACCAACAACGTATAACTAACATTGACATCCGTAGACGTATTTTTGGATCTGATGATAAGTGCTCGTGGTTAGAAAAACAAATAAGGCTCCATCAACTTCGTTAGCTAGGTCAGTATGCGTATGCCCACATTTCGATTGCCCAGTAGAGCTCTGTTCTCTCATCCAGCACAAAATTGGCGTAAGAAACAAGGTGGGCAGATTTTGACATGGCGGAAACAATTAAAATCACTTACATCCAAATTTGGTAGTATAGGACCCATTCATTTGCCAGGATGGGGTCCTCGTGCGCATCATTGATCTTGGTTAGTAACCCTTAGCGATATGGCATCGAATCGAGCTCAGTGTCGATCTTGTTGCAGATGTCTAGTAGAATCATCTTTGTAACTTTCTTTTCTTAGTAGGGCAAAGTTAGCTGCGAGGTTTGGTTTGTTTATGACGTGATACAGTGAAATCCGCAAGGAAGCTGTATTGCTGATGTGACCTTGCCCGAATGCTAATTTGCCTATAATGGTGTTGTAGAGCGGTTTAGTTGGTCTCATTTCTGTAAGTTATCCTGATAAATTTTCTCATGGTAGCAAGGTATTCCTTCTCTCTACCTCTCTCTCTCCCTCGCAAATCGCGCTAATAATTTGTCTAAATTCACTTACATACATTTTTCACTCATTATTATATGGCAGTGAAACATTAGTCACTTTGGACTTTTGTGTGGCTGGATATGATGATGATGATGATGAATTGTGTTGTTTTTTTTCTCACACCAATCTGGCGCTGTATGAGAAAATGCTTCACTGAGCATTTGAATTTTAGCCAAGTTTAAAACGTCACCGGGCTAACACGGAGCACTTGTTTGTGGATTCAGATACTTATGCCAGCGTTGTTTATCCGTTGCTGGTAACCTATACGTACTATGTTTCTAAAAGCCAAGTCTGCCTGGCGTGTAAGAACAACTGAACGAACATATGCATCGTACACACGGCCTTTAAGACAGAGTGAGATATTTGGGTTTCTCATATTCACCTTGGCACTCATATTGCTTGAGGTGAACCTGTCAATTGCGTCCAGATCTTCACTTTGCAGTCGCAGACTTGCTGTATGTATGGGTGATTCTATAGAAGTATCTTTCCTTTAAAAGGCGCGAATTTAATACCGAAGGACAGAACAAATACCGCTAACCTAAATATGGCGAAGGTTGTGGAATAATAATACCGTATTGCCGGCATAGTCCAGATCGACTAATCTACTGCCCGGTTGGACTTCAACGCCTGTATCCTGAATGTATGGTTTTAACAAAAGCATCTCAGACGGTGTAAGCGGATCGAGGTGTTACGAATGACTGTTAAAAATAAGAATGTGTCCGACTCACTTCGAGCAAGCGGCACAATCTCCTCATTCCACTTAGTACTAATAAGGTTACTCAACGCTACAGAAATTATGTTGAAATTATCCTTAAATAAGCTCGGAAGCAAATCTTTAGGGCCTGCAGCTTTGTGTTATGTATTATGTTTGCATTCCGTATTTCTTACTCTGATGGTATTTGGAGATTAACATTCCACACTGTTAATACGGGCGAACTTCCGGGGTTTATGACTGACGTAGGTGCTCATGTAAATTGATCTTGGAAGTGTTCATCCCATTGTTATTAGATTAATGTTACTATCATTTAAAATTTTTAAAACTTTTAATCTCGAAAATATTGCTAAAATAAGTTGGATCAACCACAGGCTGTGACCTGATGCAACAGCTTCTTTCAGTTTTTCGGCGTTTATGGTACAAGAAGATTTAAGATTGACTTTTAGTCTGTGCTTCATTCAACGTTTTATAGCTCTTCAGGTATTATTATAAGCCGAGCTAGTAGGAATTTGCCGCATAGTTTATTGTATCTCTATGTATTTTGCAGAGATCTAATGACTATTTCCACGTGAACCTACAATGCAACATGCAGCCAACCAAGGATGATCAGTATCTGCTCAGATGTTGTTAGTTAACACTAAGTGATACTACTTAGTTTAACTGAACTGGAGGATTCACATGAAACAGGAGGGTCTCTGTGTCCAATTAGACTCGATAATATTCATGCTAAAATTACCGGTTTGACTAACTAGTGTCCGTCGGTCATCTCACTTGACCATAATTGTGTTATGTAAAGGTTTAGTTTGCCTCACTTCTGTGAGTTATCTTGATAAATATTCTCACAGTAACTAGGTTGGCTCTCTCGTAAATCTCACTAATTAAGTCTAAATTATTATTTTTGTCGTTATATTATTTCTTTCGCTTTTTATGGTTATAGGGTAGTGAAACATTAGTCACTTGTGGCTAGTGTATGGCTGCGCATAATAATGATGATGATTGTCATCAGGTCGGATATTTCTATGGCTATAGACAATAATATATTCATACACTCATACACGCATTATTTCATACATACTAATGCGTCCATACTATATACAAACATAAATACATATAAGCATACATGATTACATGCATTTATACTTGCATAAATTTGCATACACGCGCATCCATACACATTCACAAATATGCACATGCACCAAAATGAATAAATACAGTTATTTCAGTACAAATGCATTCCTTAATGCCCTAACTGAGATCTGGTCCCTGTGCATTGGTTTATGTTGATATTGCAGAATCGCAAATTTTCGCGTAGATTTTTTCTCATTTATGTATCTCTTCGTGACTGGTGATAAAATATGATATGATCTGGTGACGGATGTGACGACAAATAGTGTCCTGTCACAAGATTTCCGGTTTTCTTCTGCAAACTCAACCGTGCATTGCAATTACTTCTGTAGATGGGCAAGTTGGGTGTGTTGTCTTTTGTGAACTGCCCTACCAAACATGCTTCACTTTCCTTTTGCTCAAAACACCATCACCGCATCGTGTTCATTATCGACTGCCACTAGGCTTTTTTGGTCTTCGTGTATCCAGTCGTGAAGCCGTAATATTATTTTCTGACGCGTGAATCATGCTCTCCTTTGTCCATTCTACATAAAAATCTGATCTCATTCATTAATTTGTTAAATACAACCATTTTTATGCATTCGTAATTTGAATTGAGAAATATATCACTTATTGAAGCATTCTTTAATTATAAAACAGGCATATACAGTACGGTCAAAAACGGACATTTTCTTTACGCCGGAAATCAATTTCAATTAGTTCAGTTGTGACCAGAAGGATAAACCAAAGGCAGCATGAACGGAAAGTATAATCTCATGCACATTCGTTTCGTGCTTACTGGCGACTCATCAGTAGGAGCCGGTATTACGCCCTTTAACCACTATATATTTGGTAGAAGAATGTGGAATAATAGGACGGTACAATCTCCTAGACGAATGTGTAAACCTGTAATAGTGAAGCTAACATAATCTGAAGTCAACGACAATACGACTTCAATGCTAACTCACACTATATAATATATATACCGAGTCTGTAAAGGATACTAACACTATGGCCATTGTGTTAGTAACTGATACCTTTTTTGAAATCGATGAGTACCGGATACTAACACTATGGTTTCCGAGTCGGTACATGATACCAACCTGATGGATATAAATTTATGCTAAAGTTCACCCAAATTGAGAATTACAACAATTTCCGAACACCTGTTACTCCAGTTAAACCATACACTCTGGCCTTCATCGATATCAGTTATCACATTTCGCGGTAAGCATGACATCATTCAATTCAATATATTACAGTTAAATACTGTTTGTTGCGAAGAACTAATATATATGCAAGTATGTATTAGGTTTTGCGAACCTAGTAACAAATTAGTTCAGTTGTGACCAGAAGGATAAACCAAAGGCAGCATGAACGGAAAGTATAATCTCATGCACATTCGTTTCGTGCTTACTGGCGACTCATCAGTAGGAGCCGGTATTACGCCCTTTAACCACTATATATTTGGTAGAAGAATGTGGAATAATAGGACGGTACAATCTCCTAGACGAATGTGTAAACCTGTAATAGTGAAGCTAACATAATCTGAAGTCAACGACAATACGACTTCAATGCTAACTCACACTATATAATATATATACTGAGTCTGTAAAGGATACTAACACTATGGCCATTGTGTTAGTAACTGATACCTTTTTTTGAAATCGATGAGTACCGGATACTAACACTATGGTTTCCGAGTCGGTACATGATACCAACCTGATGGATATAAATTTATGCTAAAGTTCACCCAAAATGAGAATTACAACAATTTCCGAACACCTGTTACTCCAGTTAAACCATACACTCTGGCCTTCATCGATATCAGTTATCACATTTCGCGGTAAGCATGACATCATTCTATGAGTCGCCAAAAACTGCAAAAGTGAATGTGCGCCCGAGATTATGCTTTCCGTTCATGCTGCCTTTGGTTTATCCTTCTGGTCACAACTGAACTAATTTGTTACTATGTTCGCAAAACCTAATACATACTTGCATATATATTAGTTCTTCGCAATAAACAGTATTTAACTGTAATATATTGAGTGAATGATGTCATGCTTACCGCGAAATGTGATAACTGATATCGATGAGAGCAAAGTGTATGTTAACTTTAGGTAACTGAGTGTTCGAAAGTATTATTCTCATTTTAGTGAACTAGCGTAAATTTATATCCGTCAGGTTGGTTACATCATGTACCGACTCGAACATAGTGTTAATTGTACTCATCGATTTAAAAAAGGTATCAGTTACTAACACAATGGCAATAGTCGGCAGTACATTTACGAGACTCGTATATATATATATAGTGTAGTTAGCATTGTAAGTCATATTGTCGTTGACTTCAGATTATGTTAGCTTCACTATTACAGTTTACATTCGTCTAGGAGATTGTACCGTCCTATTATTCCACATTCTTCTACCAATATATAGTGGTTAAAGGCGTAATACCGGCTCCTACTGATGAGTCGCCAGTAAGCACGAAACGAATGTGCATGAGATTATACTTTCCGTTCATGCTGCCTTTGGTTTATCCCTTCTGGTCACAACTGAACTAATTTGTTACTAGGTTCGCAAACCCTAATACATACTTGCATATATATTAGTTCTTCGCAACAAACAGTATTTAACTGTAATATATTGAATTGAATGATGTCATGCTTACCGCGAAATGTGATAACTGATATCGATGAGAGGCCAGAGTGTATGGTTTAACTGGAGTAACAGGTGTTCGGAAATTGTTGTAATTCTCATTTTGGGTGAACTTTAGCATAAATTTATATCCATCAGGTTGGTATCATGTACCGACTCGGAAACCATAGTGTTAGTATCCGGTACTCATCGATTTCAAAAAAGGTATCAGTTACTAACACAATAGCCATAGTGTTAGTATCCTTTACAGACTCGGTATATATATTATATAGTGTGAGTTAGCATTGAAGTCGTATTGTCGTTGACTTCAGATTATGTTAGCTTCACTATTACAGGTTTACATTCGTCTAGGAGATTGTACCGTCCTATTATTCCACATTCTTCTACCAAATATATAGTGGTTAAAGGGCGTAATACCGGCTCCTACTGATGAGTCGCCAGTAAGCACGAAACGAATGTGCATGAGATTATACTTTCCGTTCATGCTGCCTTTGGTTTATCCTTCTGGTCACAACTGAACTAATTTGTTACTAGGTTCGCAAAACCTAATACATACTTGCATATATATTAGTTCTTCGCAATAAACAGTATTTAACTGTAATATATTGAATTGAATGATGTCATGCTTACCGCGAAATGTGATAACTGATATCGATGAAGGCCAGAGTGTATGGTTTAACTGGAGTAACAGGTGTTCGGAAATTGTTGTAATTCTCAATTTGGGTGAACTTTAGCATAAATTTATATCCATCAGGTTGGTATCATGTACCGACTCGGAAACCATAGTGTTAGTATCCGGTACTCATCGATTTCAAAAAAGGTATCAGTTACTAACACAATGGCCATAGTGTTAGTATCCTTTACAGACTCGGTATATATATTATATAGTGTGAGTTAGCATTGAAGTCGTATTGTCGTTGACTTCAGATTATGTTAGCTTCACTATTACAGGTTTACACATTCGTCTAGGAGATTGTACCGTCCTATTATTCCACATTCTTCTACCAAATATATAGTGGTTAAAGGGCGTAATACCGGCTCCTACTGATGAGTCGCCAGTAAGCACGAAACGAATGTGCATGAGATTATACTTTCCGTTCATGCTGCCTTTGGTTTATCCTTCTGGTCACAACTGAACTAATTTGTTACTAGGTTCGCAAAACCTAATACATACTTGCATATATATTAGTTCTTCGCAACAAACAGTATTTAACTGTAATATATTGAATTGAATGATGTCATGCTTACCGCGAAATGTGATAACTGATATCGATGAAGGCCAGAGTGTATGGTTTAACTGGAGTAACAGGTGTTCGGAAATTGTTGTAATTCTCATTTTGGGTGAACTTTAGCATAAATTTATATCCATCAGGTTGGTATCATGTACCGACTCGGAAACCATAGTGTTAGTATCCGGTACTCATCGATTTCAAAAAAGGTATCAGTTACTAACACAATGGCCATAGTGTTAGTATCCTTTACAGACTCGGTATATATATTATATAGTGTGAGTTAGCATTGAAGTCGTATTGTCGTTGACTTCAGATTATGTTAGCTTCACTATTACAGGTTTACACATTCGTCTAGGAGATTGTACCGTCCTATTATTCCACATTCTTCTACCAAATATATAGTGGTTAAAGGGCGTAATACCGGCTCCTACTGATGAGTCGCCAGTAAGCACGAAACGAATGTGCATGAGATTATACTTTCCGTTCATGCTGCCTTTGGTTTATCCTTCTGGTCACAACTGAACTAATTTGTTACTAGGTTCGCAAAACCTAATACATACTTGCATATATATTAGTTCTTCGCAACAAACAGTATTTAACTGTAATATATTGAATTGAATGATGTCATGCTTACCGCGAAATGTGATAACTGATATCGATGAAGGCCAGAGTGTATGGTTTAACTGGAGTAACAGGTGTTCGGAAATTGTTGTAATTCTCATTTTGGGTGAACTTTTAGCATAAATGTATATCCATCAGGTTGGTATCATGTACCGACTCGGAAACCATAGTGTTAGTATCCGGTACTCATCGATTTCAAAAAAGGTATCAGTTACTAACACAATGGCCATAGTGTTAGTATCCTTTACAGACTCAGTATATATATTATATAGTGTGAGTTAGCATTGAAGTCGTATTGTCGTTGACTTCAGATTATGTTAGATTATGTTAGCTTCACTATTACAGATTTACACATTCGTCTAGGAGATTGTACCGTCCTATTATTCCACATTCTTCTACCAAATATATAGTGGTTAAAGGGCGTAATACCGGCTCCTACTGATGAGTCGCCAGTAAGCACGAAACGAATGTGCATGAGATTATACTTTCCGTTCATGCTGCCTTTGGTTTATCCTTCTGGTCACAACTGAACTAATTTGTTACTAGGTTCGCAAAACCTAATACATACTTGCATATATATTAGCTTCTTCGCAAGAAACAGTATTTAACTGTAATATATTGAATTGAATGATGTCATGCTTACCGCGAAATGTGATAACTGATATCGATGAAGGCCAGAGTGTATGGTTTAACTGGAGTAACAGGTGTTCGGAAATTGTTGTAATTCTCATTTGGGTGAACTTTAGCATAAATTTATATCCATCAGGTTGGTATCATGTACCGACTCGGAAACCATAGTGTTAGTATCCGGTACTCATCGATTTCAAAAAAGGTATCAGTTACCAACACAATGGCCATAGTGTTAGTATCCTTTACAGACTCGGTATATATATTATATAGTGTGAGTTAGCATTGAAGTCGTATTGTCGTTGACTTCAGATTATGTTAGCTTCAATATTACAGGTTTACACATTCGTCTAGGAGATTGTACCGTCCTATTATTCCACATTTTCTACCAAATATATAGTGGTTAAAGGGCGTAATACCGGCTCCTACTGATGAGTCGCCAGTAAGCACGAAACGAATGTGATTGAGATTATACTTTCCGTTCATGCTGCCTTTGGTTTATCCTTCTGGTCACAACTGAACTAATTTGTTACTAGGTTCGCAAAACCCAATACGTTCTTGCGTATATATTAGTTCTTCGCAACAAACAGTATTTAACTGTAATATATTGAATTGAATGATGTCATGTTTACCGCGAAATGTGATAACTGATATCGATGAAGGCCAGAGTGTATGGTTTAACTGGAGTAACAGGTGTTCGGAAATTGTTGTAATTCTCATTTTGGGCGAACTTTAGCATAAATTTATATCCATCAGGTTGGTATCATGTACCGACTCCGAAACCATAGTGTTAGTATCCCGTACTCATCGATTTGAAAAAAGGTATCAGTTACTAACACAATAGCCATAGTGTTAGTATCCTTTACAGACTCGGTATATATATTATATAGTGTAAGTTAGCATTGAAGTCGTATTGTCGTTGACTTTAGATTATGTTAGCTTCACTATTACAGGTTTACACATTCGTCTAGGAGATTGTACCGTCCTATTATTCCAAATCCTTCTAACAAATATATAGTGGTTAAAGGGCGTAATACCGGCTCCTACTGATGAGTCGCCAGTAAGCACGAAACGAATGTGCATGAGATTATACTTTCCGTTCATGCTGCCGTTGGTTTATCCTTCTGGTCACAACTGAACTAATTTGCTACTAGGTTCGCAAAACCCAATACATACTTGCATATATATATTAGTTCTTCGCAATAAACAGTATTTAACTGTAATATATTGAATCAATTTCAATGTAATATAATGTATTCGATTTAGTCGTTTTTGAAAAATAAAGGAAATTAAGTTCGATTAAACTTATAAAACATTTACTTTAATTAAGGTTGCGATCTTGATTCAAACATCTGACCCATTAGTACATACATTTGTCAGTATAAACTAAGAACTGTATGGTGTATAAAAGGCAACCAATGTTCATTTTATTATAGAGTAACAAACTGAAAGTGGGAAATGCACACGCTTAAAAAAATTAATTAGTTCATATTTAAAACACGTACGAACTTTTTTGTTTACTTTGTTGAGGTTTAAGAATGCTTCATTAAAAGACCTCAGCTGTGCGTAATTCTTTTTGGGTTTTGTCAGATTTTCAGATGTTCTTCAAACGTAAAAACGGAAAAGAATACTTACATCGAGCGAGTAGCTTAAATACTTTTTGTGGCGGAGAACTATTATATATGCAATTATGTATTAGGTGTTGCGCACTTAGTAACAAATTAGTTCAGTTATAACCAGACGGATAAACCAAAACAGCATGAACGGAAAATATAATTTCTTCACATTCGTTTCGTGCATACTGGCGACTCATTAGTAGGAGCCGGTATTACGCCCTTTTGCCTCTATGTATTTGGGTGAGGAATATGGGAAAATAGGACGGTACTGCCCTAGTTACTAGGTGCGCAACACCTAATACATAATTGCTTATATATTAGCTCCCCGCCATAAACAATACCTATGTTCAGATATAGTCTTGGTTACGGGTGGTATGAATGCTTGATGTAGGCGCTTAAGTAGCGCAGAATTTATTTTAGATGAACATACACTTTAAGCTCAATATGCAACGATAATGTTGAACAATTGGTTGATAGATGCGCGGAGCATAAATTATACTTGTGTAGCACAATTTTCAGACGTAGTGTAAGGCTTTGCGCCACATGGCGTTCTCCAGTCCTCGGTCAACGGTGGATTCAAATCGAGCATGTAGCAATTATTTATAGATGACGTGGTTACATCCAGGACTGCCGTTCGTTTGAACCATACACTTATCCGTCGTAGATTTTCTCTCAAGTTTTTCGGAGAAATAAATAAGAATAACTTTCATATGGTGCAGAGGTTTGTGAAATAGAATTTAAAATTTTCTGTTGAGATTTTAGAATCTAGGCGCAAAATCCCTAATAGGTCGGCTTATAGTAATTCTCAGTGCTTTTAGTCGCTAACTAAGGCGCTGTATGAAAGTAGATTTTGAATCTTTTTTTGTTGCAATTTAATTAGGGAACTGGTCTGGTAAAATTAAAAGTTTGTGCAAAAATATGTGATTGTAACAGAAAGCTAATAACGGATAAAATATGAGCTGAGCATATTAAAGTTCAATTTTCTTAGGCATCTGCGTCAGTCCCTATCACCTAAAGGATCCCTACATCATTACTATTAAAATGTAATCTGGATCAACCGCCAGGTTTGAAAACAGAATGCATTACGAAGCTACAGGCCCCAATGGTTTGCTTTAAAAATTATTTAATGGTTATTAAAACATATTTTTTGAATGTTGATCAACCTTGTTCGTAATATGTGAACTGAGGAGGTAGTATAGTTTGCTTGGGGTGAATCGAATACCATTCCAATCTTCTCAAAAGTAATCGTAATTCGTGTGACGAAAGCGTAGAATCAAGCTCAGTGACGATATTGTTGCAGATTTATTATAGATTCCTTTTCTTAGATTTCTTTTTTAGTTGGGCAGAGTTAACTTCGAGGTATGGTCGTGATTATGACGCAATATAGCAAAGACCACTAGAAACTGAATTGCCAATGTCGCCTTGTCCTAAAGCTGACTCGGCCGTAGAAAAGTTGTTTAGGAGTCTGGGTTGCATTATTTGTGTTACATGGGTAAATATTCATCTGAATTAAATTATGACTTTCATAAATGCCTAACCTTTAATATTTTTTGTTTCAATTAATTGTATCATTGTAACTTTTTAGAATTTTTTTCTCATGGTTATTTGCTGCTAAACATCAGTTACTATTGCTGTTATAATGATGACGATGACGATGAAATGATGTACGCCGTTGGCAGAAGTTACTGGTGAATCATGTATTTTCTATTTACATCATTGTTTTTGTTATTGATTTACTTCCTATTTTCGATTCTTGCCACGTATTCAGCAAGCTCAGGCTCAGGCTCAGGCACATGCGCAGGCAGCTCAACAACAAGCTGGCCATTTCGCTGGTGGTCCACCGGGAGTGCATCAATCTGGGCCACCGCCTCACCCTCAAGCAATGTTGCATCAACAGGCGCCACATGCTCAAGGGCCTTCTGGACATGGATCAAGTCAAGCACCATCTTATGCATTAGTCGGAAGTCAAGGCGCGGCTCCTCCGCCTGGCTCAGCTTCTCATCCGATAGCTGGGCATCCGCAGTATCATTCTGCTGGTCATCCTAACGCTGCTGCCACTCACCCAGCGCATCCGAGTCAGCATGCTTCTGGATCTAGCCAACATGGCGCTACGGGCCATAGCCAAACGAGTTCAATACAGCCGGCTTCGCAGCACCCTGTACAGCCAGCTCAAGTTGGTGAAACGGCGAAATCATTGGCCACATCTGGACAATCTCAATCATCTCCCTCAAATGCTGTGCCCAGTTCTTTACCAGTTCAAGGTGGCTCAGCGCTAAGTGAACAAAAGCAACCCCATGCATTATCTAGTATTCAAGCGGCCGTGCAATCGACCACCACTCCTTCAACCACTGCGTCGAAATGCGTGCGTTTGTTATTTGTGATTTTTTTCCGTTTACTGTGAAATGATGTCTCTCTGTTCGATCATCGAATACAGCTGTCCATCGACAGAGACAGTTTCCCCGCGTGGAAAATGTATTTCGAATTGATACGACTAACTATTTTCAGTTATGCAAACAATTGACATTGCCGGTTCATTTCCTTAAGCACCAAGTCGATGCTATTAATGCTATGACGCGTGTAAAATTTGTGATTGTTGTAGCTACCGACTAAAAAGTTCTGTGCCAGTGCTTTTGCTGTTGTTGCCTTTGGCCAGTATGCAATGGACAGATGCATTATTAGCCGATCCGTAATATCCGGCCTTTATTCAAAGCCCCACCACCGATTGCTTTGGCTGTCCCACTAAACCTCTCACTTATCCTAATTGAGTTACCAACGGGACTTCCAAATGTTTGCCACATGACGATTTTTGTTACGGAATCCAAACCAAAAGGTCAGATTATTCTCAATTCATCTTCTAATTGTGATTTCCTTTCAGTGTTAAATGGAAACTTAAAATGTTTGGTACTACTTCTATTTTGTCCACCACTAGCCTCAAATCTGTGGCTACAGGGTAAAGTTTTATGAAGTGAAGCACAAATTTCTTTGATGCTTAGGATAAGTTCCATCTTCGGAAAACAGCATCACGGTTTAGCAATTTCAGATCATTTATAATGATCTATATGTTTTTGATTGTGAAAGATTACTAAGTCGCCCATTCATTGTGGGTCTTGCTAGTGCTTTAGTCGGAGCTGCATTTTGTCTGTTTGAGATTAAAAATCCAAGTGCCCCAGATGCACTACCAATATATCTTCATGAGTCATAAAATACACAACTGACCACCCAGTGCTGCGGTTCACTTATGATGCTTAAACATACGACTCCTAGTCTTCGAGCCTCTTCAACGACATCGTTAATGTTTGTTTGGTCACCTTCCTAGCACCACCGAGCACACACTACATGAAGCCATCACTTGCTTAATATTCTTGCACAGGTTGTTGATCTTTCTATGAATGTCAAATTTAAATGTGACTCAGTAGCCCAAGGAAACGTCGAACACTAGAGTCTTGAACGCGTATAATAACCCGATGATTAACCAAAAACCGAAAAATCATACTTCTACATTCATTCCAAATCTTGTAACTAGGAGAAGTATGATCCTGAAACATCACGAAGTCGGCATTTAATTATGCTATGTAAGGTCATCATCATCATTTCCAGCTACACAAAAGTCAAGTGACTAATGTTTCACTGCCATATAACCATAAGGAGTGAAAAAAAGTATATAAGTGAATTTAGATAAATTATTATTGAGATTTATGAGAGAGGGAGAGGGGTAGAGAGAGAAGGAAAACCTTGCTACTATGAGTAAATTTATCAGGATAACTCACAGAAATGAGGCAAACTAAGCCTCTCCACAACACCATTATGGCCAAGTTAGCATCCGGGCAAGGCGACATCAGCAACACAGCTTCCTTGCGGATTTCACCGTATCACGTCATAAACAAACCGAACCTCGCAGCTAACTTTGCCCTACTAAGAAATGAAAGTTACGAAGATGATTCTACTATACATCTGCAACAAGATCGCCACTGAGCTCGATTCGCTGCCATATCGCTAAGGGTTTCTAACCAAGAACTGTGATGTGCATGAGGACCCCATCCGGACAGACGAGTGGATCCTATACTACCCAATTTGGATGTAAGTGACTTTAATTGTTTCTGCCATGTCAAAATCTCCCCACTTTGTTTCTTACGCCAATTTGGTGCTGGATGAGAGAACAGAGCTCTATTGGGCAATCGGAATGAGGGCATACGCAAAACGTGACCGAGCCGACGAAGTTGATGGAGCCTAATTTGCTTTTCTAAAGACGAGCACTTATTATCAGATCCAAAAATACGTCTACGGATGTCAACGTTAGTTATTCGTTGTTGGTAACCAAAATGTGCTATACTTCTCAAACAACGATGATCGAATGCCTGTAAGCGTCTCAGATCATCAACTCTAAGAAGCCAAGTTTCACTAGCGTATAGTAAGACTGCGCGTACAGATGCATTGTAAACACGACCTTTAAGGCAAAGTGAAATATTTGCGTTTCTCCATAAATGACGAAGGTTCGAGAAAGCTACTCTAGCTTTCGCGATCCGTATTCTCACCTCGTCGGACATATTGCCTACGTTATTGATAGACCTCCCAAGATATGTAAACCTGTCGACTATGTCAAGATCTTCATTCTGCAGTCGCAACGATGGAGTGAGTGGTGGGTGATTCTTTAACAGTATCTTACATTTAGAGGGTGCCAATATCATACCGGAAGAAGAACAACGTCTGTTAATCTATCCAAGGTGTCCTTGGCAGCATGTTGATTATCGAATAATAGTACGATATTGTCCGCATAGTCAAGATCGACTAGTTTATCTCCCGGAAGAACTTCAACTCCAGCGTCCTGAATGTGTGAGAGAGTGTTGTTCATAATAGCATCGATTACAAAATTAAACAAAAATGGGGAAAGTGAACAACCTTGACGAACACCACTGCTAGTTGTAAAGTTATGCGTTAATTAGTTGTAAACTTTAACGCGACCATAAGTATTTGTGTAGAGAGCTCGTATAATATTAACAAATTTAGTGGGCACACCGCTTTTCGACAAGATATGGAATAAAACATTGCGATCCACCGAATCAAATGCACCCTTGAAATCTAGAAAGACGACTATTGTGGGACGGTGATATAAATGTCTCTGTTCGAGAACTTGCCTTAACGTAAAAATATTATCTATACAATCTCGTCCTGCGCGGAATCCGACCTGTTCTTCTCTTGTTTGTGATTCACGTGAAGCGCTAAGACGACGTAGGATAATCGAAGCAAATAACCTTGATACGACCGGAGTCAAACTTATACTACGATGGTTATCGCACGAATTACGATTGCCTTTTTTGAAGATGGGAATGATAGTCGACTCATTCCAGTCAAGTGGTACGGTTTCCTCATTCCATATAGTATGAAAAAGTTTGGTCAACGCTCCTGAAATTATATCGCCACCATCCTTAAACAATCCTGAAAGCAAATCATCGGGGCCTGCGGTCTTGCGGCGTTTAAGAGATAGGATTGCATCGCGTACTTCTAACTCGGATGATTCTTCGGGACTAATATTCAACACTGTTGACGCAGACATGCTTTCGGGAATCGGAACTGACGCGGGTGGCCAAGAAAATTGATCTCTAAAGTGTTCAACTCACCTGTAAAAGGCGACTTATTTTATCGGTTTTTAAATCGTTTTTACTATCATATATAGTTTCACTAACTTTTAATTTTCTAGGACATGTTGAGCGGATAAGTTGGAACAAACAGCGACCATTACCTGACGCGAAAGCTACTTCAGCCTTTCTGGTCCAAAATTTTTTGGATCGATTTTTAGACTGCGCTTAAGCTGCCGTTTTATATTGCGACGGGTATTCTTATGAGTCGAGCCAGGTGGAATTTGGCGCCTTATTTCGAGTATCTCCATTGATTTTACAGAGAGCCAGTGATTATTTCTACAGAGGCCTGCAATGCCACATACAGTAGTACTTGCATTGTGCATAGTGGAACCTATTTTGGAACAAAGTATATTCGGGTTTTCGCCATCCAGAATATTTTTATAATTTTGTCGAAAGGACGGTTGTCCAAGTTTGCCTACATAAATTTGTGGTTTATTCTTAATTAGCTTCCCGGAAAATTTTAGTGCAAATCTACAACGGATAAGTGCATGGTCCGAGGCGACATAAGTGTTCCAAAAAGAATGACAATCCTGGATGCAACCACGTCACAAAAGCCGTTCACCATTATCGTTGCGAGTCGAGCTTAGAGTGTATCTTCCACCTAAATGAAATACTGTGTTACTTAAGCGCCCAACTTGAGCATTCATGTCACCCATAACCAAGAACATATCAGATCTAAACTCAATATTTTGCGGTGTGTAAGCATTCAGATTATCAATGCCGCGTTTTGCGTACGCGGGTAGTAGCTGTACACGGGCAGTTACACAAAGATCCGATTTGTCACTATTTCCAATTTTGTTTTGTCTTTGATCGGGTTGACTCATTTTTACTTCAATTGGAAATGCGGTTCTATCACATCTTTGTTTACTGGCGACGTTTCGGTGCCTACTTTCCAGCACCATCATCAGGCAACACAACACTGATCACAATAGCAGATTTAAGCAAATGTGGTAACCTCGTTCCAAAACCATTCTATTTATATATATTTGACTCAACACTATTTTAATCATAGGATTTGTCTCAGTAACTAAACTCAATATATAACTTGTTATAATTAGTAGACCAATCATTACCTCACCTATACCTCATCTCATCTCGTATGCAGAATATTTTAGGGGAGAGAGACGGTATCGAACCTTTTGTTATTTGTTATAACTGTATTGCTACTATGTCACGGTAATCAAAATTTTAAAAAATGCTAAAACTAAAACCTTGATTATCATATACTGTATTTTATTTAAAGCCGGGAACTCTAATGTATACAATGGTGTGTGAGGTATTGCGCACATAGCAACAAACTAGTTCAAATATGGAGCAGCAAGTAACGTAGATGGATGGAGAGTGAATGTTATATCGACGCTTAGGTGAACGATTAAAGAGAGAAAGATAGAGATAGCCTGGACAACTAACGTTTTTCAAAAAACTAATCGTAAGCACAATGCGAAGTTTATCAACTTTTGGAAATAATTGCATAAGAATATTTGCTGATATGACTAAAATACTTCATTACACATATATCTAAATATAATATCGTAAAACCTTTATATATATATATATATATATATATATATAAATAGAGAGAGAGAAAAAGGACCACTGATAATTATTAAATATGAATAATTTCTATTCTTATTATATATTTATTTATTACGTTAGTCACACCTTATATCAATATATAAAATACATGTCAATATGTATAAAAACATATATATGAATATAAGCAACAGTATGAGACCAACATCCCTAATCCTATCTATATTTATATATATAAATATATATATATATATATATATATATATATATATATATATATATATATATATATATATATATGTTTGCCTATTTCAAATTATTATTTTATTCTTTTCTTACTGTTTTTTTTATTTACCAATTAATCAAATTGTATATTTATTTATTCACACCTTATATAAATATATAAAATACATATAAATATGTATAAAAACATATATATATAAATATAAGCAACAGTGTGAGTCATATATATATATATATATATATATATATATTATGTGTATAGAATAAACCTATCAATCTACCCATAGGCCTATCTATATATCCGTCTATCTATCACATTTTGGTTTCCTCTTAAAAGGATACATGGTAGCTATTAACCATGAATATCTTCTCTATGACTAACGTATTATACATTTATTAAGATATTCCTACCTTACATAAATATAGAAAATATAAGCGACAATGTAAGTCAAATGTGTCTTATCTAATGTTCTATCTACTAACCTTTGCTAAATCGGTATACCGTCTTTTGGAACATTTTTATTGAGAAAAATAAGTATATAGGAAATTGATATTGGTACAGATCATTCGCAACCAGTTTTCTATAAGCGAGGTTTTTTACTTAGGTTCCCACTTAATTCATGTTCCGCAGCCTCACGTTTTCTGACCATAGAAAATGCTTCATTAAATATTGGGCCCAATGATTTTTTTTACCGATGTTACATTCATTACACCTTTTCCTGATTTTATTTCAATTGACTCTCTAATTAGTCTAGTTAATCTGTTGCGGTTGCATAACGCGATGCGTTTACATCCTTCCCAGTCTATTTCATGACCCGTTTCCTTCGAATGCCTAGCTAGGTCTGATCTTTGAATGTGTCCATATTTGCAGGCTGTCTTATGTTCACCTCTACGAACCTTTATAGGTCGCATGGTTTCGCCTATATACCTGAGATTACATTCTTTGCAAGGTATCGCATATACTCCTGATGTCTCGAGGGGTTCTACTCTTTCTTTTTGGTTAGGTAGTTTATTGCCTATAGTAAGCGATTGTCTTAAAACTGTTTTAATATTGTATTTAGCTGCTATTATTCTAATTTTCCTGCTCAATTTAGAATCAGGTAATACCATAATTTTGTGCTTCTCCGGTTCCGTTTCCTTCTTTACTTTGTTTATTATATTATTGTTAAATCTCCGTAACATCTCATCTATTAATCTCTCTATTATACTTGACGGATAGCTATTTAGTTTGAATATTTCTTTTAATCTCCTCATTTCCTTATCTCTATTTTGTATATCCACTATTCTAAGACTTCTTAATATCATGGATTTAAGAATGCCTATTTTCATTCCATATGGGTGATTTGATAAGAAATTAAGTAGTCCTGAATAAGTCTCTTTTCTAAAAATATCTCTTTCCAATCTGGAACCATTCCGTTTTATTTTCACATCCAAAAAGGGTAATTCATCATTATTCTCTTTTTCCAATGTAAACTTTAATTCACCTAATTGGTTGGCTAATTCGAGGAATTTATTTAACTCATTATCCCCATGATTCCAAATTATAAACATATCATTCAGGAATCTTACATACAAGTTTGGCTTAAGAGGAGATTTTAACAACAGAATTTTTTCAATATAGTGCATAAAAATATTAGCAACCGGGACTGATAGTGGTTGTCCCATAGGGACACCTTTTGTACCGTCCTATTATTCCACATTCTTCTACCGAATATATAGTGGTTAAAGGGCGTAATACCGGCTCCTACTGATGAGTCGCCAGTAAGCACGAAACGAATGTGCATGAGATTATACTTCCGTTCATGCTGCCTTTGGTTTATCCTTCTGGTCACAACTGAACTAATTTGTTACTAGGTTCGCAAGACCTAATACATACTTATATATTAGTTCTTCGCAACAAACAGTATTCACCTTTAACTTGTTTATAAAATTCATTTCTGAACTTAAAGTAGGTGGAGGACATACAAATATTTAAAATTTCCATAATACTACTTAACATCATTTTACTACCTTCTATTATCTCTGGGAACTCTGTTAAACAACGCTTCACACTTTCTAATGCTGCTTGTACCGGGACATTAGTATACATCGATACAACGTCCAGGCTAGCCATTCTATCATTATCATTCAAGTTATATCTACTAATAATGTCAATAAAATGATATGTATTTTTTAAAGTATAATCTAAGAAATAAGTATATTTTCTAATTCTGTTGCATAGAAATTTCGACAATCTATACGTTGGTGAGTTTTGTACATTAACGATTAATCTAAGTGGATTCCCCTGTTTATGAATCTTTACTAGACCATAAACTCTCGGAGGGACTGTGTCACGTTGTATTAATGAATTCCCAAGTCCTGGTTCTAATTCCTTCGACTCAATCATTCTATTAATTATAGTCTTAACTTGTCCTTGATAACCTGAATGCTTACACACCGCAAAATATTGAGTTCAAATTAAAGCTTATCTCGTTATTTTAAGCTATTGATTTGTGCGTAACAATATTATTTAAACTTGCACGTGTTTTGTTGTATTTCGCATCTCTGTACTAGCTCGAGTGCAAGCAACGTTCTATAGTATTTGTCTGGTAAAGAATCGAAAGCACTAATTAAATTTACAATTTTGTAAATCCCTCACTAGATATATGTAGTGCTGTCCAATGTTTGAAGAACAAGCGTTCGCTTACTCGTAACATTGATTGGTCAAGTTAGAATTAATGCAGGAGATTTTCGTGGCATCTGAGGATATTTTTAAAAATTAGGTGTATTTGATTGTTTAACTGATAAGTACTGCTAAAACTGCCAATTTGCAATTGCTGTACATTTACAGTTGTAGAATAATTTTTTTACTTACGGTTTTGTTACCTCTCTAACCATCTGGACAACGCAGACAAAATCTGTTTAATGATTAATGCAAAACAATTAGAAAGGAAATATACGTCATTGAAACCAGTTAACAGAATGAGATGAGATACAGGAAGTATCTACGAAACAATTAAAGGAAACCAAATTTTGTATTGTTTCAGCCTAGGGTACCGTGATGAATTTATTTAATAATTGCTGTCTAGAATTTTTATATTTCTCGTGTCACTTATGGAAAAAAATATTATTTCAACTAAATTTGTTATTTATCTACAGTCTGCTTACAAAAGTGATACAACAAGTTAATAATAGTGCATGTTAAACATTTTGAAAGTCACGCTAATCAAAAAGGCATCAATAAAACAGAAACGAACAGGAAATACACAAAACGAAACTCCGTGATAGAAATATCTTTCGCTCAATAGCAGTGGGCGCGCATTTCATTGTCTAGAAGAAGTAACGAATTTACGTTCAAAGCAGTGCAAGCAATATATTTTATAAACTCATCTACATTTTGCACTGAATTTTACTTTTACCGCGAAGAGCTTGCCTAGTTTATTTTAAAGAGATTTTTTTCTCATTTAACATAACAATTCAATGAAGAGCAACTATACAAATAAGGCTTTTTAAAATTATCGTTTACAATTACATTTTCTCTCAAAAATATGTTTCTGCTATTAAATAAATGAATAACTAAATGTATATATATATATATATATATAGATATAAACATACATTTTAAAATTTCTATCGTATAACTTAGGTTATTGATGAATAGATCCACTCTGCAAGAAAACAAGGAATCTAATTTCTATTATCAATTTATTATGTATAAAAATGAAATATCATTTAACCTGACTTTGTCAGTCACGCGTACCGCGAAATAATTTCCTGAAACAAATGTACAGTCTAAACCTTCGAATTTGTCGTGGGTTCTTTAATTCAAGTTTGCGAGCTTCAATTAAACACTAATCGCATTGTATGTAACCATGTGTCGGCCTACATAGCAAAACTATCGTCACTCACACGTATTATGCTATTTTGTTCGACGAATGATTAAAAACAATGGGACTGTTGTTTACCTATAGCTCGCAAACTTGATATAAATAATTTTTTCTACAACCCGCGCAATCAACGAATGTTTAATTTGTCATAGGTTGTACAATAATTTTCATTAAAAGAAATAACTTAATGCGTAACTGGGTATTTTACCATTACCTGTCACTTGTTTTGAAAAGAAGTAATTATTCTTCATACGTTTCTTCGGAAAACATTCGAGACACCGTTTTGATTCCCTTTGTCAGTCCGCGGCTCATAAAATAACATAAAACAAAATAATAAGGAAACATTTCCGAAGAGAAAATGAATTTAGAACAATCACGTGTTCGTCAAATGAAGAGACAGGTAATATCTGCGATTAAGCAGGTAGCGAATACATTTATAATAAATCAAGGTTGCACGCTTGAGATAAAGACCAATCCTACTATATATCGTAAGTTGTCTGTACATTACTGCCAGTTTTGGAATGACTACCTTGAACATTTTTGCGAAAGTGATGCTGTATGGGCTTCACGTACATGGAAGACCAACCAAGATTAATGTACGTCATTATGTAACTGGAAATTGTGTGTGGCGTGCGGCATGTTGGTACAGTGGATTGCGTTTCATATTTCCAATCAGACTTGTCTTGTTTCAAGCCGTGTTTGTGGCAAAATTCTGGACAGTACTTTATGAGTTCCCAAGAAGGACGAAATCGAGCTCCTAGATTAATTGCTCTTGCTACCTGATGCAGTATTTAAGCTATACTGATAAATCAAAAAAATGCCATTAGTATATGTCCCAAGGGCATAAACGTGATTTAAAATAATTATTATCATCGCTCCTGCAACCAATGATTGTTTAGTTATAAATTTTGAATTAAATATCCCTTTCAGAGATATCGTGTTTTCTGTTCTATAATGACAGATTTGAGTCGGTTAGTGGCAACTTTGAGTAATAAGAGATGACATATAGGCTCCACCTGAAGGAAAAGATAACTAAAAACATGAGTAAGTAAGTAATAAAAATTTTGTACAGCGTGCAGCAGGTTGGCTCATTGGTTAGTATCACAGACTCTAAAGTAAATATGCCAAGGTTCGATTCCTGTTCGAGGCATATTCTGGACAGTAATTGAAGATTTCCCAATAAAGACGAAACCGGTCATTTGGATGAACTGCTTTTTCTATACTATATTATGCTTTGGATATTTTGAAAAACTAGTATATAATGGAATTTGTGTTTATATCAAGATTGTAACCTTTATTTAAAATAACGGTGGTATTCTGCACAATTTAAATGAAAAACAGACCGCTCTGTTTTTCTCTCAAGTATATATATATATATATATATATATATATATATATATATATATATATACCAGTGTCACACAGTTAACAAGTGCAGTTTTCACAAGTGTGTTCAAAATAGTATACTTGCACAATATAACAGACTTAAGTATATATATTTAAAAAAAAATAAATAAATATATATATATACATATATATCATTTAACAAACAAAAATTGGCTTTTAGAAACTTTTTTTAAATAAAATTGGTTTAAGATTTCCAAATCGTTTTAAGAAATAAAATAAATCCTTTCACAAATATTAAGCTTTCAAATTTAATTATCCGTTATAAGGTAAATTCCCGTTTAAACATAGAAATTTTATGTTTGCGGTAGATAACATGTTTGTTATTTTGGATTTCAAGCCTAAATAGAATTCATAGTACCCTTTCTATTTGCATAACTAAAAAGAAATTTTATCAGATAAAAGAACCGTTGCTTTCTCATATTCTTCTCAGATATCTGCAAATAAGTATCTTTTTTTATAAAAAATTGAAAGGACAACCAAAATAGAAAAATAATGTAAACGTGGTGAAAGTGCAAAATAAGCGAACAACTAACCAATTGCGTGCCACGCGTTCAATTCAAGCTCAATGCTCGAAAATGCTTCTTCCGCTTGCATAAATCCGGATACAGTTTGTTAATCTATAAAGCTTCGCATGTGGCCAACAATTTTCTATTATCGTATTTAGCAATTATATTAATTGCTACGTTTGGGGAACATTCGTATGAGGCTATAAACGATTGGAAAGCTATGTTTCGTGTATCTAATAATTAATTTTTCTTTTTGCACATGGAAAGATTACTATGAACATGATTATTAATGTGGTTTCTCAGTGCTCAGCATCTACAAACTGATAATAAACATTAAACTTGGTGTTGCACATTGCTGTTATCATTTGAGTTGTAGCCGCAAGCTGATACGCAGGACAATTGATATAAATCGTAGGTCAGTAAAATTTTGATTCCTTTACATTTCCAGGTATACAGCGTGGTTGCTTCACTGATTGATGGGTTCTCACTTGCCCCGTCTTTCTTAAGATTTCAACGCTATTTTTGTTTTCCGAAAATGCTGTAGTACCAAGCTTTGCCGAATTTTGCTAATTTCTTCTTTTGTTTCTAACTGACCCTTTTAATCTCTTTATTCCTAGCCTTATTTATGAAATCTTCTAAACAAATTATTTTGTCTGTGAGTATTGTGTGTAATTCTTGATGATGGGGCAAAAAAAGAAGTCAGGAAATGTTGATGCAAACTCGGCAAATTTTGGTGCTAAAGCATATTTGGCGGACAACAAGTGTGGTAAGCTTATGAATAACGGTACCAGTAAGAACCCACCTATCAGTGAAACAACCAAACTTTACGCACGAAAGTGTAAAGTAATCAAGATTTTACCGACCTACGAGTGCCATCAATTGATCATGAAGACGTATTGGAAATTTTTAGACGGCGAAGTTTGCTGAAAATGGTATTATAACAAGCGAATGCGAAAATTCATCACAAATACGAATAAACTTTGGCCCTAAATAGTAACTTACATGACAAAATTGATAAGTAAATTAAAAAAAATATATAATTAATTAAGGTGAGTTGGTTATGAATCTGGCAAATATAGATTATAAGAAAAAAACACATTATATTTTTATAGCGATATATATTGTTGACAAAATTATGCATAGTTACATTGCTATATTACCTGCACAGTATATCCCATAATTTGGATGATACTAAACAAATGCCCTTTTGCGTTATCCAAGTGAATGCTTACTTTAATATTGAGAAAAAGTCACGCATGGCTCATAAGTAATGTAATATTCCACTAATCTTTTATTCCTTGCGGTTCTTACATTTAAATGTCTATCTTTTCAAACAGCGTGTTTTGTTCGTTAGTTAACAGCTTCCTAGTTTGTTAAACTAGTTGCTAATTTACAAAGAAGACATTTAAATACTATTATCGAGGTTGCGATCTTGATATAAACATCTGACCTTTTATATATACATATGATAGTGTAAACCAAGCATTGCATAGTGTGGAAAAGGAAATTTGTCCTGTAGATCGGTTTAGATCTTATTGGGAACTCAAGCCGTATGGTCCAGAGTTTGTTGCGACAGGACTCGATCCTGGGCACGTCTGCTTCGGAGTCTGGTGTCTAACCACCGAGTCACCCTGCCGCATACTACACACAATTTTATTTATATACTAACTAATGTTACTCGCTTAGCCTTTATTTTTAGGTGGAGCTCATAAGGCATCCTTTTAGAAAAAAATTTCATCTACCCATCCCAAATCTATCATTAGTGAACAGACACTACACCACATGTAGAAGTGGTATAGAACTGAACATTTATAAAATAAAACTAACATTGGTTGCGCGAGCGGTGATAACAATTAAAATCTAATGCTGCATTTAACAAGGTAATCGTTATTTCTCCTATTCGGTTTAAGGCATAAAGTTAGACTGTCATTTAGCTTGCTTTATCTCTTCACTCTCGATATTTGACATATATTTACTAGATTTGATTTTATTTTCTGATTGTATCCATAGAACTTTGACATCAATAATCAAGTTACTGACATATTGGACGAATGTTTTACAACTAATTAATTTTTTAGTAACAGTTTAAATATTTTATATTTGTTAGGGAATAATGGTTCCCCAGTTTGAAATAGAGAAAGAACATTATTTTCATAAAATTTACATTATACAGTTTTTCTAGAAGACTTGCATTTCACAAAAAATAACGTCATATTAAACTATGGAAAATTTTTCAGTGAGGCAATATGCCTTACGTATAATGGTTTGTTAATCAGTGAAAAATATTTGCAATTTGCAACACATCGTCGAAACATCTCACATATGTTCTCCAGACATGGCATTCAAAATTATTACTAAATGCAATAACAAAAGGGAGCTAGCCACACACGAAGCCTTATTAATAAACACATTGCAGCGGGATTTATGCAAGCAGAAAAAGCATGAGCTTAAAATGGAAGTGACGCACGAAATTGATTGGTTCCCTTTTTTCACACACTCTCTCTATGTTTACATATTTCTATCTTGTTTTGAATTCCAATTTATATATAAAGATATTTTAATTAGTAGATACTTGAGGAGATTATGAGAAAGAAGCGTATTATGTATCTGATAAAATTTCCTTTTGTGTTTGCACATAGGAAGAGTAAAATTAATTTTCAATTTTGTGTAAGAAATTGTGCACCTGGTAACAAATAAACTTACATAGGACAACAAATTTATGTCAAAATCAGTGTAAGCTAACGGTAGAATGCCATGTATAGATGCGTTTCGTATTTACAGGCAACGCACTAGTAGGTGCTGGTATTATGCCAAAAATGCACAATATATTTCGTCAAGAAATGTTGTAAATTGAACGGTTCAACCTTCTATACGAATGTGTATTTATGCAGTAATGGAGTCCAGTTCACATAAATTATTCGGAAATGCACCTTTAAAGTCAAATTAAAATATTTATTATTCAACGTACAAGCTAAGATACAAAAAACAATGATTCCGCAGACAGTATAAATGTCAGCAAAGATGAGAATAACAGCAATTATACTGCAAGTGTTTGTATTTTCTGACAGCATTTCTTCACCGCTATTCCATTTTTGTAAGGACGGATATAACATGTTTTAAGTTTGTGAAAGCTTACGAAAAAATTGATGGTATTATGACCACTTTTCATATAAGCGAGAAGTCTGAAAATATCAGGCGTGTTACAGTGTGTATGATAATTCCCAATCAAATTTTATTTTAACTTTAAAACATTTCGACTCAAATTATATTTAAATAATTTTACAACAACTTAGCAAAGTAATGAGTCCGTATCTCAGATTTCTTTAGGTGTCTCTGTATATTGGAATTAATAAATTTTCCATTCAAGTTTCAAAGATAGACTCTACTCCTAGCATTAATTTCACCTTTAATTAACCACTGAGCTCAGTGGTTAGAGCACCAGATTCCGAAGCAGACGTGCCCAGGTTCGTATCCTGTCCGCGGCAAATTCTGCCCAGTACTTGATGAGTTCCCAATAAGGACGAAACCGGTCTACTGGATGAATTGCCTTTTCTACACTATACAATTCTTAGTTTATACTGACATATGTAAGTAATTAATGGGTCAGATGTTTATATCAAGACCGCAACCTTGATTATAATAATTGTTATCACCACCCGCGCAACCAATGTTCGTTTAAAAATACATAGAATTTGCAAGATCGATCAGATTGTAATATAGGCAGAGAAGGCAATTTGTTTACAGAAATAACTGTTTGTAGATTCTTTGGAAATTACGTAAGAAATGACAGAAGATATTGTTTGCATTCAGGAGTTTAAAAATTCTAACCTTAACGAGAACCAGTCGACTCAACTTGTTTAAACAAAAGGATATATATTTACAGAACGGGATGTCCAGAATACAAACATACCTTAGATGATTCAAATTTTATACCTTCTAAAATAGTACACCAATGTCATAAAATTTTCGCTTCCAGTTGTATTATAATCTTAATGTAACTTTTTGGAATTAATCGTCTGGACGATAGATTTAATTATTCATTTATTAATTAAATGAGTAATTAATAAATAAATGATACAAGTAAATATAATTCTTTCTGTGTGGCTGGACACAGAGCTAACGTTTAATATATTGAGTGCTAAAAAAGATTTTCTATTTCATTTATTATTTAAATAAGTAATTATTAAATAAAATATTAGGCTTAATTTAAATATGAACGCATGACATTCATGTATTAGAGCGCTTTTGAATAGATAAATGTATTTTAGCTATCAAGAATTAAATACTTTCAAACGATTATAATTAGCGGATTTAATAATTGCAGTAAGTGGTCGATATGAATGGCCACATTTTAATTGTTATTCGATTTAAATTTAATTAAAGCTTGTTTAATTTACTACACAGATTTTTGAACGGTCACTTGCGTAGGGCTTTGGCGAAATAATAGGTAGAAATTTGCGGGAACTGACTCTCCATTATGGATACCAGACCGTAAGGATGAGTCGGCTATTGGATGAGTGAGTAATTGGACTGAATTTAATAAGCGCTGAACACTTCACTAGCGACTACCCCGGCTTACACTGGATGATGTAGCTCTGAAGGTGTGCAATATTATCTCTGCAATTATTCCACATAAGCAAAATGCCAATGAAATGAAACCGGTCAATGTTCGGTTGAGGCAGTTAATGGAAAATAATTACACCGAGAAGAGAAACCACAATTGTGCTCGACATTTGCGGATTTCTGACACGAACCGAATAAAATCCAAACAAGTTGATGACATTAAAATGTAAATTACTGAAGGGTGTGGTGCCTAACACATCGTCACGCAATTGAAATCAGGAAACTAATCAAATGGTCTATTTTACGGTATTCTTATACGGTAAAGCTTTAAACCCACTCGGATTTTAGCTGACCAATACAAACTTTGCTTGAAACAAAGAAGGGAAACTAGCCATGCTTGGTAACATACTATGTGCTCAGCGGGAAAGCTAATAACCCACCCAACTTGGACGCTTCAGATTACGCAGTTGGTAAATCAAGACCTTCGTAATAAATGGAAATTCATACGGACACTTAAAAATATCAAGCCGAGGTGTGAACCTTGGAAAAGAACTAGCTTCACAACCGTGAGTATCACCAGTCTCTGCCGAGGTTGGGAAAGACGCAACAGTTCACCTAGAAAACAACGACGTTCTAAGTTGTTTAGTTCTAAAAGAAAGATATATTTTTCTTATAAATAAAGCTGTTTTTGCTTGACTGTGATCAATTTCTATAAGGTTAGCTGTCGACGAAATTAATTTTGTTAACTATCCTTAACAGTCATCATTAATTACTTTTAATTCTGTTGCATGGTTATAAAGCGTTACAAGAACTGCTCCTGTAAAAAAATGATTTGGCTTGCCAGGAATTGTACATATCTTTCCCCATTAACGATCTTCACTTTGTAAAAAAGTGAGTTTCTTCTTCGATATATTATAAGACTTCAGTATTTTAGTAGATGTTTGTCCAGTTTTAAGATAAACGCTATGACTAAAGTTCAAAATCTTGAATATGGCAATCAGATTAAATACATTTAAAAAATCAGATGGATCATTTAAATTTGCTCGTATTCGACTTCAAATTAAAATAAGACTTTTCAGCAAAGGAGTGTTCTAAGAGAGAATGTTTTTTCTATAATAGGGGGCACATGAATCCTTTAGCCTTTTCAAAAACGCGAGAATTGTTCAGTTTTGCAACACCATAAGTTCAAATTTCCGGACACAAATTCCTTTGCTAATATTGACATCGATTTAAAATTTTTATATTTGATGGTGATGCTTGTGAAATATTTATTTATAAAATAACTATATACAGAATTGCTTTTTCTGCATTATAGCAAATTACTATTATTATTACAATTATTTATTAATAGATGACATTGTGTAATTATAATTGTAGCAGTGAGGCTTCTTAAAGCACCGACTGTCTTATTTAATAATTGCTAAAAAAGGATGTCATTTTGCTTATTAAATAATATAAGAATTAATTTTTTAAATTTATAGTATGATTAAATTTTCATAGTTTAAGGTGCATGATATCAAACTATTTTTAATAGCCAATAATATTTCAAACGAAAAGAACTAGATATATTGGATATTTCCAAAATTGTCGGCGGTTGTTTATATAAAGGGATACTTTTTAATTATTAATTGCTCTAAATCTTAATAAGGCTAGACTCATCACTTAAATTATTAGAAGTGGTTGCTTAATTAAGGAAGCTAGAGGAACCTGCGGGAAGTTAACCACAAGTGTTTAGAAGAGATTGTAAGGACGAGTTGCCAATATGTTCAACAGATGCTGAAAACTACAACGTTATTGAGTTTATTTGTTGTTCAAAGAAATATATACGCATTATTGCATAAACGCATATCTTGATTTCACACAAGATGGTTTACTGTTTTTCTAAACAAAAATTTCCTTTCTGTTCACATCTCTAGTAAAGCAACTGACAAGTTGGAAGTGAAAGAACTACATTGATTTTTAATGTATCTCTTAAATTCTTATAAAGCTATAAATATTTTGTTTTCGACGAATATATATACATACACACACACACACACACACACATATATATATATATATATATATATATATATATATATATATATATATATATATATATATATATATATATATATATATATATATTGGAATGTAGCTTTGATGATTAAAAAATTTAACGTATTTCTGATATCATTGCTGTTGCCCAACAGTTTTTTTGTTTTACCATCTCAACAAATCAAAAGGCAATTTACTTTGATAGCGGATCGATAATTCAAATATTTTCATGTATCGAAGTATGAACAATCGAGTTCGTAACAATATTCACAGCTGAGTTGAAATTTGCAATAAAAATGCAAAGGTGGCATCTAGATTTATTGGTCGATTAGTACGTTGAGAAATAAAGCGAACGCCATAATAAATGATAAAAAGAAACCTGACTAATTTTAACCGAAACACGCCCACACTAGTCAAAATTTAAAATAAGTAAATAATTTGAACAAACGAAAAAGACTGCTCTAGAAAATTCACGTATTAAACAATAAGAAAAGCTTGTTATCAATTTAGCACTGTGAGGACTAATAAAGTTAACTGTAACATAAAATATTATAGTTCTTCAAATGTAGAAATGAAAATGTCCCTAAAAAGGCCGTATGTAGTATATAGTTGACGATACCGTGCTACACGCATTTATTTATATGAATGTTTTCAGTGCAAAATAAACTTTGCATTGGTTAGTATAAGGAATTCATAAATTGGAACAGTTTAGTCTTTGTTTTAAAATATTCAAGTGCATGATAGAATGTCTGCTTCTGGGGATCGAACTTGGGCATATTAAATTTTGAGCCTTGCACTCGGCCAATACACCATCCCTACGAGCAATTCCAGGAAGTACTAGAGGAATTGCAAATAAGATGAACGCGGTCTACATGATGAATTATATTTACTACAAAATTCAATGCTTAGATTATACTGAAAGAAATTTATGGTCAAAACACCACCGTAAAACTTCAATTTGTTATCGCCTTCCCATGTAGCTTGGTGTCCTTTTTATAATTAAATTTCAGGGATGGCTAGTTAGAGATGTGCGTCTAAATTGATGTGAAATATACACTATCAGAAGAAATGTTTAACCAAAATATCACCTGCTATATTACTGGAAATTGCTTTTAATGTGCGAAATGGTAGGCGCGTTGGACGTGTGAAAGACATTAAGACAAATGTGCTCCGGGCTCGTGCCTCGGTTACGGCAAATTTGGCCAGTAATTTACGAGTTCCCGGTAAGAACATAAACTGCCTTTGCTACCTTACTCAATCTTTTATTAATATTGAGAAAATATATTTAATCGACATCCTGCCATATAATTTTAATTCAATATATATATATGCATTAAAACCGTCAAACAAATAATTAACTACGAGAACACGGACATTTAAAATCAGCATGCTGCGTTTCTTGGCAGCTAAAAACAATGCATCTTAATAATTTCCATATTTTCCTTGCTCATTAAGACTTGGTCTACAACTTCCTGTCATGAAATCACACATCACTGCTGTTCATCGACAGAGGACATGAAATATCGAAGGCAGATATTTTGCCCAACATTGGGGTTTTACACGCAAAACTCATATAATTCAAATTCCTGCCAAGATAAAGGAAAAGCGCTGCAAGTATTTTAAATGAGTCTGAGAAAGAGTCACATCGCACTATATCATGACCTGTATATATATATATATATATATATATATATATATATATATATATATATATATATATATATATATATATATATATATATATATAAAGTAAAAATCATATCATCAGGAAACGGTAGAAATAAAATATACAAATGAATTAAGATGCAGCAAAGAAATAATTACAAAAACCAAAGAAAATATTTGGATTCTAGCAGATTATCAAGCCTAATTAAACGAAGCTAGAACATTTCAATAAGGCACTTCTATTGGAAACTAAAATTAAATTAGACCAATACAACGATTTAAAGAAAATTATTTGAAAATGTAGTCATTAAAGAAATTATATATATTTAAAAATCCTAAACATCAAAATGAAATATCATTTAATCTTATTTTGGACATAGTTGACTAAAAACATACGGAGATATTCTAAAAATCGTTAGATAGATGACTATTTTTAAAGAAAAATCAATACAATGCGTACATCAACGTAGTCAGATAGCTAGAATGATACATAGATTGATGAAATGATAGATGGTTATATAAACAGCTGAAGGGACATATATACACATTTATAAATATATATATGTACATATAGGCAGATATTAATATGGACATCATAGAATTAATATAAATATATATATATATATATATATATATATATATATATATATATATATATAGTTCAAAAGAAATTCATTTATTAATAATAGAAAGAAGGTGGGCTGTTGCTCGTTCCTCAGGTAATAAGTTACCTAATGAGATAACTTACTTACTTTTTACCAAGCTGACTCCTTTTGGAGATAAGCCAGCTCCATATTCATGGAGTTTCTTGGGAATTTGGTACAAGTGGTGTCCCCTCACCAATGAGATAAATAGAAAGATTATTCGTTTAATAGTGCTACAATTAGATTTTTACCTGGATTCTGAAATATTTAATGAACTACTATATAGGTATATTAATGAACATATATAGAAATATTTATATACAGATATGACTATAAACATGTTTATATATTTTTTGTATATTTATTTGTATATATATATATATATATATATATATATATATATATATATATAATTTACCTATTTATTTTTTTGCCATTATTTTTTAGAAATATGATAAATTTGAGCATACTCGTTTAGTTAATTTTGGTTTAAGCTAAACATTATGAGGCAAAATAAATGCTGCTTTAATGACGTATAATTATGGATTAATTGTTAACTGTTTATGGATAAATATATATTTGTATTGGTGAAAAAAATATATTTATGAATTTATAGTTGGCCAGAAAAAAATTTTTGTACACATTTTACTTGTTTAAGTTTATATAAATAGTTAATTTATAGATTGGTAGACAACTAATGAGATATATAATCCGATAGGTATATAAATGGGTATACAAATACATATATATAGGCAGATTGATTGAATAATAAAAAGAGGCTCTAAGATAAGCTGAACTACGATCATTTCGGTCAGAAGTTCGATACTCGAAAATTTAACAGTTAAATACGACATTTTAAACAAAATTATTATTCGCATCAAATTGACAGTAACTTTTAATCAATCAATCAATCAATGTGAGTTTCTATGCCGAACCTACTGCTTTGCTAATTCTTTCTTCGCGTGAGTGCACCGCTAAGAAATGCTTATATAGAAATAATTTGATTGCTAACTATTTAGTGGGTTTTTGTCTCACTAACCGGGAAAGGTGTTGTTTGCCATGCACTTGCCTGACGAATTTGAGTTGACCGCCTTTTGTGAGACTAACTCGAGTTTTGCAGCATTTGTAATTATTCACATCTTGACAGTGAGAAATATTTCTCCTCCACCTCTTAGTAAGGCGCTTGTCTAGCCGTGCGTGATTGTGACTCACAAGTTACGGTGAACGGTCGTCATTAATTGAACTGTGACTAGAAGTGAACTAGTAATTAGGGCCACTGAGTAAGGCTGTGCTTTCCTACTTCATTAACTTAACTACTGGGAGAGTAGAGAAGTTTCCTTGCCGTGTCACATGAACACAAGCATACATACACACACACAAACGCACACACACACACACAGACATTGAAACTCATGTCTCTATGCCTACTTTTCACTGTTTGGCAACTTTTTCCATTTGAGTTGAAACAGTCGCACAATCAATGTTCGAATTCAGTAAATTGCTACGTGGTGACTGCAGACGACTGAATTTGGAATTTAAACAGCGCGGCATACACGTTCAGTACGCGGTGCCTGCAAAATTGTCCTAAAACTTTGCTATTTGCCTGGAAAGTTTTAAACATTGTAATGCAACAAATGTTAGTGTCATGGACGTTTTTGTTCTTGGTTGCGTAGTGCGATTATGATATTCAACGTATCCACAATTTTCTATCGTAGATGGAGGATTAGCAATCTCGGTACCGCAATCACCCGATTGCTCCTCTTCTCCAAGTACGCACTGAGTTCGTCTTCGTGATGACTGTGAGCTAATTTGTCTCATCACTCCTAAGGCCTCCGTTTAATTCTTACTGGAACTACTACTGGAAATGAAGTTCGAACTAACTTTGGCGGTTTTAAGATTCGGAACTTCATTTTCAATATCAACTTCAGAAATCTAGTTACACACTCCACTAGTCACAAGACCAGATTTAATGTACTTTGTTTTGTTAGATTTCTGTAGATGGTACCGAATATAAAGTACCGAAGCTTAAGAAAGTCAAGATTAGATCGAAATTCATTTTCAGTAGTTATTAATAATAGTGTGGAAGCCTTCGAAATGATAGGAGGAATCAGCACCCACCCACGATGAAGCCGAATTTAGTGCGTACTAGTAACCGAGAGTGCTAATCGACAATCCACGAAAGAAAATTGTGGATACGTTAAATGTTGGACTTTCGCGTAAATATTCATTTTCCCGAAGGTACTCACAAATCTTGTTCTAACCTTCCTGCCTAACCACAATAAGATTGATGTCAATCAATTTTCTTTTCGTAATTAGGTGCTTTACACAAAAATATGTCATTCTGTGCTGGTGTTTTAATTTTAAAATCCATAATATTAGCTGTGTTCGAGTGTGAAGATGCAGGGCCGCTAAGGAAAGTATTACAATGAAGTCCAAAGTCTAATTGGTACGATATCATCTCGAATTAAGAGGAGAAGACTAAGTAAACCATCGTGTTCGTGCAAGAAGTCTATCTTCGATCTGAAATCCATAGATTTTTGACACTCCAAATGAATACTGGGAAATAATCAATATAATAAGCAGCCAGTCTGTTTTATAAATCATTTTTACCACCAACACATTTTCTATCAATAGTATTTTGAGAATTACGATTAAACAATCAATGATTGCACGGATGGTAGTAATATTTAAAAAAAATAAAGTTCGCGAGCTTGAAGCAAGCACTTACATTATTTTATTAAATCAGTTGTCGAACAACATAGCAAATTTATCGTTAGTCACACGTACTGACGTGTTTCGACCTTCCATGATCATCATAAGAGTACGACGGAAA
>JAQBSW010004497.1:0-27500 GCA_029291075.1 Eudiplozoon nipponicum | reverse complement strand
TTTACCATATCTTCATTACTAAGTTACCAGTAAAATAATATATAATCTAAAACCATATTTAATATTTGGCTACATGGACGACACCGAGTAATGCGTTCCTGCTCTGTCCGCAGCGAATTCTGGACAGTACGTTAAAAGTTCTCATAAAGGTCTAATCAGGTATATTGGACGAATTGCCTATTTTAAACTATACAAAGCCTAGTTTATACTGACAAATACCAATTTCGCAAACTTGATTTAAATAAATAAATGTGTACAAATGTTCAGGGACACTTCTATTTTATTTATAAATTCGTTAATAAATGTAAAATAATAAGATTACGTACATATAAATTTTATCACCATAGTGTCCCTAGTTGCTGTTCTTATTCATTTTAATATATTTTCTGATAAGTAAGTAAGTTTAAACATAATTTCAACGACTTTGTACCGGCAAAATGGTAAAAATTGAAATCCTATCCAATCTTGCAGACGTATCAAATCATCTAGTTTACATCTGTCGGTGTTAACCGAATAATAAAAGATAATACAGGGGTGATTTAAAGTGAATGAATATATTGATTGTCTATCTATTATTCTACTCATATTATACATTATTTTTTAAAAGACATCAACAAAAATTCTTAGTGGGATACCACGTTTGTCTTTTTATTAAACAATAAAATACGGATGGGAATTTATTTCTTTGTCGAAAAGTGTTACCGTGTGCCTGGCGCAATGCATGATTAATAAATATATCATTTACTAGTAATTTCACTTTCACGTGTAATATTTCAGTTGAGTCGTTTTTATTTGAATATGCACACAACTAATATTTCACTTATTATATGACTGTCTCAACAAAAATGTGCTTATATTATTTGTCTGCTTTGAACGATAATTTTTTTCAAGATCAACTGCTTTCTGAGACAATGCAACTATAAATTGTGTTTATATTTGCATATAACATGGGTTAAAGAAATTATATTTTGCGTAATTCAAATTTAACACCTTTCATGAAATCTCTCATGAAGATAATATTTGATGTTGATCTGAATAGTGTTCGAATGAAGATTAAGTAATTGATATTTGATTTCATTAAGATACACCGTTGAAATATATTCTAAACGAAAAGCCACAGTTGAAATATAATTATTCAGGAAATGTCTACAAAAACCTAACCCAGTAACCTTTTTATTAATTATGTAAATCAGGTTTGTGAGCTTGACATATACGTCAATTAGCACGAAACGAATGTGCATGAGATTATACTTTCCGTTCATGCTGTCTTTCGTCTATCCTTCTGGTCACAACTGAAAGAATTTGTTATGTTCGCAGCACCTAATACATGTTCGCATCTCTATAAGGTCTCCGCAACAAACAGTATTTAACTGTTATATATTGCATTGAATGACGTCATGCTTAACGCGAAATGTGATAACTGATATCGATCAAGGCCAGAGTGAATAAATTTTACTGCAGTAACAAGGTCTCAGAAATTGTTGTAATTCTCAATTTAAGTGAACTAGAGCAAACATTGTTATCCATCATGTTGGTACCATGTATCGATTCGGCAGCCATAGTAGCAGTAACGACAGACTCAGAGAAAGAGAGAGAAAGAGTATTATAGAGTGAGTTATCGGTAAGTCGCAATTTTGAGACTTTATATTATATTTGTTTAACTACTATAGGTTTATACATTCGTCTAGGAGATTGTACCGACCTATTATCTCACATTCCTCACCCAAATATAAAGTGGTTAAAGGGAGTAATACCGGTTCCTACTGATGAGTCGCCAGTAAGCACGAAAGGAATGTGCACGAGATTATACTTTCCGTTCATGCTGTCTTTGGTTTATCCTTCTGGTCATAACTGAACTAATTTTTTACTAGGTTTGAAACACCTAATGCATACATGCATATACTTCAATACATTTGAGTCCAACCTGTCGCTCAACATAGCGAAAGTACATTCGACCACACATACTCATGCATTTCCAACTTTTATGGATATTATCAAAGCACAATGGCAAAAACATTAACGACGATCAAACATCAATGAAAAATTGAAGAATGTTAAATTAGATATGCGACTTCCTTCACTAGAACTCTCGCATAAATTGAATTTCGGCTGTCCAATTTCTACGCAGTTACGAGCATAAACGTTTGCCGCTTTTGAAACACTTTATACGAGTTAAAATTTTGTCAAATATTCCTTAAAATAATCTTTTGAACCTGATATCAACATTAATCCAATTGAATATAAGCAGTCGTACATCTTTGAAGAAATAGCGTCAGCATTAACGAAATTAAAACTTCTAAAAAATTCAGGACATGCGTAAATTATGGCGAAAATTACATGATATTTATTTTCTTGACTGCATCGAAATTCTTAGCCGACATTTCCAATCAATAAGTTTACGCGAGACAGATAGAGGTGAGAGCTGGGTTTCTAATTCAGATCCTCGCTAGTCAGCATGCTTTCGTATTCTGATGATGATCGTGGAAGATTGAAATGCGTCAGTATCTGTGCTTGATGGCAGTTTTGCTATGTTTTTCGACGACTGGTTAAATTCAATGAGATTGGTGTTTACTTCAAGGTCAAAAACTAGATTTAAAGGATTGGAAACACCACCCTCACAATCAAAGACTATTTAATTGAATTACCTATATATATATATATACATCTATATGCATATATATATATATTTCTCGAATGTTACCAGTAGTTTATGTTTATGACTGCATAGATATTGCGCAGACAATATTTCCAGTCAAGAGGATATTGCCACATTTTGAATTTTTCTTTTCCCATATAAGCATTTCTGAACTTCAACTCCAGGACGCTGGAGTTAAAGTTCTCCCGGGAGATAAACTAGTCGATCTTGACTATGCGGACGATATCGTACTATTATTCGACAATCAGCATGCTGCCCAGACCACCTTAAATAGATTAGCCAACGTTGTTCCGTCTTTCGGTATGAAATTCGCACTCTCTAAATGTAAGATACTGTTACAGGATCACCCACAACTCACTCCAACGTTGCGACTGCAGAATGAAGATCTTGACATATTCGACAGGTTTAAATATCTTGGGAGCTCTATCAATAACGTAGGCAATATGTCCGACGAGGTGAGAATACGGATCGCGAAAGCTAGAGTAGCTTTCTCGAACCTTCGTCATTTATGGAGAAACGGGAATATTTCACTTTGCCTTAAAGGTCGTGTTTACAATGCATCTGTTCGCGCAGTCTTACTATACGCTAGTGAAACTTGGCCTCTTAGAGTTGATGATCTGAGACGCTTACAGGCATTCGATCATCGTTGTTTGAGAAGTATAGCACATGTTGGTTACCAACAACGAATAACTAACGTTGACATCCGTAGACGTATTTTTGGATCTGACAATAAGTGCTCGTCTTTAGAAAAGCAAATAAGGCTCCATCAACTTCGTTGGCTCGGTCACGTTTTGCGTATGCCCTCATTCCGATTGCCCAATAGAGCTCTGTTTTCTCATCCAGCACCAAATTGGCGTAAGAAACAAGGTGGGCAGATTTTGACATGGCAGAAACAATTAAAGTCACTTACATCCAAATTGGGTAGTATAGGATCCACTCGTCTGCCGGGATGGGGTCCTCGTGCACATCACAGTTCTTGGTTAGAAACCCTTAGCGATATGGCAGCGAATCGAGCTCAGTGGCGATCTTGTTGCAGATGTATAGTAGAATCATCTTCGTAACTTTCTTTTCTTAGTAGGGCAAAGTTAGCTGCGAGGTTCGGTTTGTTTATGACGTGATACGGTGAAATCCGCAAGGAAGCTGTGTTGCTGATGTCGCCTTGCCCGAATGCTAACTTGGCCATAATGGTGTTGTGGAGAGGTTTAGTTTGCCTCATTTCTGTGAGTTATCTTGATAAATTTACTCATAGTAGCAAGGTTTTACTTCTCTCTCTACCCCTCTCCCTCTCTCGTAAATCTCAATAATAATTTATCTGAGTTTACTTAAATACTTTTTTTTCACTCCTTATGGTTATATGGCAGTGAAACATTAGTCACTTGACTTTTGTGTGGCTGGAAATGATGATGATGATGATGATGATGTTTAATTACCATTAACTTGTGGTTTAGTTAATGTTCTTTATTTTACACAACATTTAACAAGTGAAATCTTGTACCTGCCTAATGATCTGTTTGTCAAAATTTGTAGCCATTCCGTTTTATCTCTAATGAATTCTTAGTTTATAACGAAATATCGTTCAATGAGAAAATTTTTCCCGCCTGCTAGTTACAAATTGCCGTACACTTCCTTTGTGTAAAAATGTTTTCTTTCTATCTGCTCACAATTGTCGAATTATTTCGAAACGTTTGCCAGTCATCGAAATCAGCCGACAGCGCACCATAAGAGACATGCACATATAATAAAGCACGTGATCTATATATTTGATATGGTCTTATTAATAATTATTTTATAAAAATGAATGATGTTTCACTAGAAAAGCATGTGTGGAGTATATTTGGATCAATATACGACTTTTAAAAGTTCTGTTAATTTCTAATTACATGCACGCAAGCGTCCAAATGAGTGAAATAAATGTCACTCAATGTCAATTTACCTTTACATGCATCAGACTAAAATTTTAGATTTAAGTGTGTTTGTAGCACATACACTAATTAAATTTAAAAAAATAATCAATTAAACATCAATAAATGTGTTTATTACCAAATGAAACGTAATAATTAATGATGATGTCAAAAGTTAGAAAGAAGGCAAAGTAATAAAAATTATATACATCCGTATAAAACTTTAAATCTAGTGTTTACAATAATTTTTGTACATCATACAGGGAAAAACCATGTGTATTTATAGTTACTCATTAAGTATCTGGCCATGAATGTCCTTTAGTCAGCGTATATCTCAGCGGTGAGAACATTCCTTCAAGGTTTAGCGTATTTCCTTATTAGTCATTACGAGTCATTTATAATTAAATTTTAACTACGCAGTCAATTCAAACTCGAGTCTTAATAAAAGAAACCAATCGTTTTTAAAATAAATAAATAATTTAAAGAATGAGAAAAATAAATTTTTGCAATGATGTGATGCATAATAAATTGATCTGCATTATGACTAATGAAGGAGAGCTCTCAGTTCCCCTTTGCAAGAAAAAATGTTGGAGATCCATTTTGATTCCATTTATCCGTCCGCTATTCGGCACACAATCTAAAGACAAACTACTAAAGCATGTGTTTCGCGTTATATTTATTTGTATTTATAATTTGCGATAAGTTGTGGACAAAAGAAGGGATACGAAATTATAATTCGAAGATATTCTCTTGAAGAGAGGAACTGGGAACAATTCAAAGTAAACCATAACATGGATCAGGCAATGGGATAAGGTCGTTTCATTTCGATTATTTTTCTGTTGCCTTTACAACTTACTGGGGACCGCAAAATGTATAGTTGTATATATCGATGGGTTGACATAAAAATCAAAGACAAATTCGAATTTTATCTCGTTATTTCAAATTCTGTTAAAAATTTTTTTGATACAGCATAATATTTTTTTATTATTTTATTTTATTTTATTCTATTCTATTATATTATTATATAATATACATTATACATATTATATTATTCTTATTTTATATATATTTTATTTAATATATTATTTTAGTATTATGTTTTTGGCTACAGCGGAGCTACGCTTCACGTCAAATCTTCTGATTAATATGGCACACATTTATATCAGATACAGATTCCTTCCACAGGAATATCAATTTTAAGCTTTTTCACTTGAAATGCATATTTAAATATGCAATGATGCATTACATAGGTGGTGATATTTATTATGTAAATACAAGTTTCGAATTTGGATAATAAATCTGCCTTATAGTTGGATTAGACAGTATCAAATTTATTTGTTTTACGCCAAGTCTACGCCAACTTCCAAATTAGGCATTGAGTGGTATAAATGTATTAAACTGAAGGAATATTGATTTTCTTATATTTTTAGCCATTTAATATAGATATGTTCCGCGAAGACCAATCTGCTTTGGCTTTTGTTTACAAAAAATGAAGTCAAATTTATTCATTATAATTTACTATTTAGACAAATTCTAATAAATTTTACCAGCAAGGATACATGTGTAATTCAGCAAAAGATCTAGTAGAGAATAGGTTATTGGAATTTAGTATGAAGTTATAACAATGTTTCTTTGCATAAGGGACGATAAACTCTTTAAAAATAGAAGTCAGATAGAATTAGAATTTCATACCAATGTTAGTTTCCCCCCACGTGTTTTGTACCTACTGGATTCTCAATTGAGGACCTGCTACTAAATTCGAAGCCTAAGAGATACAGAGCTAAGACACATGAGACAGTTGGCCGGTGCAATATTCTTGCATATGAACATGATTAGTGAATTTGATTTACGGAATTCAAAAGATGTGCAATCGAAATAAAATGAAGACGTTAGATTCAATGAACTCAAACTGAGCAGGGTGTAAAGAGACTGATCTAGTGCTAAAGGTGAAGTTATTGGAGATTGTGCCACAGGATTAATGAAGCTCGTTTATCGAAACAATAACTTGCGTGAAGCTGGTCTATATTAATTAATTAATTACAATGTACTTAAACGAAGAAAGGTCGCCCGGGCGGTGATAGCAATTGCTATAATCACGATCGAAACCTTGATTATAAAAATTGTTATCACCGCCCGCGTAACCGATGTTTGTTTAATCATGCCAATACCACTTCCTCATGTAGTGTGGTGTCTGTACAATAGTGACAGATTGGGGATTGTTATTCGGAAATTTTGGTCTAAATGGATGGCATATGAGCTCCACCTAAAAGAAAAAGACTAACCGAGTTACATCAGTTAGTGTATAACTGAAAATTGTGTGTAGTGTGCGGCAAGGTGGCTCAGTGGTTAAAGCGACAGTTACCGAAACAGACGTGTTCAGGTTCGAGCCCTGTCCGCGGAACATAATGGCCAGTACATGACGAGTTCCCAATAAGAACGAAACTGGTCTACTGGATGAATTGCATTTTCTACACTATACAAGTTTATACCGTGAGTAATTAAGGGGTCAGGAGTTCATTTTAAGATAACAACCTTGATTATTGTTATTTCAATTTAGTCAAATTACTGAAAACATTTTAGAGAATAACAATAAAATATCAAATTCCTGAGTTGGTAATATTAAATAAAACCGAAATCGCCTATTAAAACGGTGGTAAATATAAATTATGTCAGAAAATAGACGTTCTATTATTATTTAACTTAACAATAGATTTAAAGGAACATAACTTTGCATTGCTATTTTGATTTGGTAAGATCATAATCAAATTCTGCCTTTTGAAATGTAAAATTATTAACGATAGGCATGAAATAAACGTTGTATAATGTGAAGAATCCCACTTTTCAATAAAAATTGAACTCTATTAAGCTATCACTGAATAGAATATGAAGATACAGTTTATCGTGTATTCTGCTGTTGAGCAACACAGACCTATTTTGACATGTTTATATAAGTCACTTCATCAACAAACACGTTTAAGTGATGCCATTTTTCCTTTCATAAAACACAAGTGTGGTTAAGGAATACCTTATCTGATCTTATACAGTTTCACATAGTTTGTATAACGTTCCATTTTTTCTATTTTTCCATTAAAAATAATGTGCAACAAGGTTAAATGAACAGGTGTTGATTTCTAAAACTAAGATTGCACATATTTACTTCTTTTCCTTCATAGAACTTGCAGAAAGAATATTTATTGGGAACTAACAACTATTTATCGTATGCTATATGTTTTCGATGGTATAATTTATTTACTCTCTTAGATTTTCTTTAGAATTGTTGCTTAGTGTTATTAGTCTTATCAATTTTCTCATATATTATAAGCTTCTATTTTTAAATCACCATTTCTAACTTGTTATAGGAAATATCATTTCATTGAGTAACTAATCTTAATCATTTTGTGTAATCACGAATTGTTCAACTTATGTATGCATTTAAATACTTTCTTTTCGATCCATCTGTTTAATCTAAAACAGGTGTGCCCTTGCAAATTAGAATTAATTGTCGTAGTTTTAATGAAGACTATTTAAAATATAGCTCAAGACTAAGTTTAATTAATTTTTGGAAGAAAAAACGCTTGGCGTGTTAGAATATACTAATTTCAACGTATAACATCAGGAAACCTGTATACGTGCTTTCCGTTTAAGCAGCGATTTTATAAATTTGCATTATGCAAATCAATAGGGTTTAGCAATTGGGTAATGCTACGAATCTTGGTATATACTATTAATTAGTTAGTTGTTTTCCATAGCATTCACATTCAAAATTCTAAGGGCTGATAAAAAATTTCATCAATATATTTTTATGTATTTGCTTGCAATTGTCAAACTTACAAGGCAACGTGCTGAAATACATAGTTAAATATACATGGTAGTTTCTTAGTGCCTTATTTTGCCTATGTATATATCTAAAGTAACAATACTTTTTCAATAGCATTTACAGAAAATGCATTCATTAATTTATAATACAATTATTAGCTATGGGGGAAGTTTGTATATTATTTCAAAAGTATAAATGCTTTTTTTATTTAAATCAATGCATGTCATGATTATTCATTTAAGGAGATCGAACAAATATCCGAATTATAGAAAGAAACAATTTTTGTAAAAATTTAACAGGATAAGATAAACCGTTTTGAAACTGAAGCCAAATGTAAATGTTTCCAACAAATTAGCTAAAAATATTTCGTTGTCAATTAATGTAGTCAAATTTAACGTTTTTATTATGATATCAAGTCTATTAATTGTGCACGTTTTAGTTACCAAGCCTAAACAATAAACAAAAAGAATGCAGATATTTTATGAAATTAAAATTAGGCAAATAATAGGGAGGATAAATCTGCGGTTAATTGCTATCTTGGCGAATGGCAATCGCCCTAGGATTGTCGTAATTTGTTTTGTGTTATGTTTTATTCGTAAAACAGCATCCGCAGTTTAGAAACACTAGAAAATGTTATATTGTGCTTTAGTCCTATAAACTAGCAAACAAATAGGTTTTCAGAACAATCATTTAGGTAACTGCGAAAACAAAATATTTCGTCAATATGAACATTAAAATTCATCAATAGAAATTTTCTATTTTATAGGCGTGCTTTCTAGCAACATAAGCAAAAGCGCCGTTACATTGTTTAATATCTCTTGGTGGCAAAAACTGTTCTTTCTCTAAGCCACTGGATACATTCTATAGCTTAATGTGATTCAAAAACTCAAATTAATTATCATTGGTATTGACTGCGCGATGTCTAAATTTTGCTAAATGAATATTTATTAGATAATTTTAAGCGTTAAAATGAATGATAATTACTACGATTTGCGATCGTGTGTTGTTGCTTTACACTGTCAGTTTCGCAAAGATCCGATTGATCTCCATTTCCAAGTACGCATCGAGTTCGTCTTTGTACCTCATTTCCGTTGGTTAGTATAAATGATGTTTAAGCCTTCGGAGGAAGTGGATAAATTGGCGCCCAGCCACCAATAAGTCGAACTCGATGCGTACTTGGAAATGGAAATCCGTAACTTTTTGCGAAATCGATAGGGCAAAGCACCAACCCTCGATCGCTAAAGGTGGTAATTATTATTGTGGTGCCCGCATTGCACAATCCTTCAAAAAATATCTGACGTTGAAATGAATTATTAAGAATGATTGTTTAAAAGAGAGTAGAAACGCTTTGGCGTTGTTGTTTATATAAATATTGGCTACTTTTTTGGGCTCTGTGGATTTCAATCAACTTTACAGGGATAATTGAATATTTTGCCCAACGTCATTTATCACATTAGACTTTTTGTCGTTAAAAAGCTTTGGACAATGGAATTTACGAAAGAATCCAATAGAAATCTTGTACCGCTAGATAATTGTTTTCTATATTTCCATGATTTTAGGGGTTTAACATGTTTGTGTTTGTTTAGGGCATGGTACACTTAATAAAAAGTTTGTGAATATGAGACAAGAACGCTACGACAAAGTCAATATGAATTAACGCACGCATTTTGTGCCAACAGGAAACTCATCGATTTGAGACAACACTTACTTAAAGAGACAGATATATATATATATATATATATATATATATATATATATATATATATATATATATATATACTATATATATAGGTAATACCAGCTTTTATTGATGAGAAGTAAATATGCACGAAACAAAAACGAGCACAAGATAAATAATTTGTTTAACTGTTAATGTTTAGTATGAAATGGCCACCATTACAGCATTTTAAAAAGATTTACTTGTATATCAACTTAAGATATTCAAATTTTGGTATGAAAGTTGTATTTATCATACACGGCAAATTTCTTCGTCTTTATTTTACGTATGGACTTACTGAAATTCAAACCATCCCGCAAACTATGCACATCGAAATCCGTTCAACCACATGAGTAGCATGAAGTTCAGTAGTAAGATTGAAACATTTGTCTAATATTCCTTAACCAGAGAAAAACGAAATCGTGCCTTAAATTCAGGTATCTGCGTAATATTTCCTGTGCTAATTTTGAACCAAAACACCAATCCTCATTTATAAATATCATTTTGATAATCTTTGCTCGTGTTCAAAATTAAAATATAACAAGAATTACCCAATTAATCATCATATGAAGATAAATCTACATTAATTTTTCGTGGTAAGAGAGTAAGCAAATAAACAGACATTAAAACTGCTATACGAACCATAACATTAATTTATTTAAATCAAAGGTTGCGATGTTGATATAAAAACCAATCTCATTATATACATGCGTTTTTCACAATATGTTAAGCTTTGTATAATGTAGAAAAGGAAATGCATCCAGTAGACCAGTTTCGTCCTTATTGGTTAATCTTCACGTATTTTCTAGAATTTGTCGCGGACAGGGCTCGAGCCTGGGCACATTTGCGTCGGAGTCTGTGGCTCTAACTACTAAGCCACCCTGCCATAAAATTTCACAGCTTGTTCCACAAAGCAAGTACCGAGTAATTGCCTTAACATATCAACATTATACACTGCTTCCGTTTTTGTAGGTAATTTGAAATATTGATATTCAAATTTAATTAACCATTCTATTATATGGAATAAAATTATGCATTATTTATAAATAAAACCTCTAAAAGTGTTCTTCTGTACCACTGTTTAATTTTCGAACTTAAACTTTGAATGTGTAAAGCATGTGCAAGCATTAATTAACGCAACATGCGACCTAACAACTTTTAAGATATAATCATATTTGAGGTGTTAACTGTTCAAACACCGACTCGATTAAATTGATTAAAAACTAAAACTGAGATAATTCTAGGGTTTTACCAAACGTCTGACTGATGACTCATATTTATTTGCATATTGGTCTGGAAGCCTATTTAGATTATTGAGTATACAAAAAGAGGATTAGTGCAAAACTAAAATGAATAAATGCATATTCGTCCTGAGCAAACATTGTTTAATGAAAACATTCTATAAAACTTTCCCTCGGACGATTTAAGTAAACTAATTGGTAAAAGTAGCAATACTAATTTTGCTTTTGTTATATTCCGTTAAATTATTAGTCTAATGGAATTTCGCGCATAGAGAAAATTAGTTTTCTGCATTTAACCGCGATATCAAACGTGACATGTTGTTGGGAATACAGAAAAGAATTAGCTTTCGCAATAGTGTTGGCTTTGCATTAAATTGATTTAGCCTAAAATGAATTAAATAAACGCAATATTTCCAGTTTAAAATATTAATCTCAATATTTTAGTGTTTACAATAATACATTGTTATATGCGACATTTTTTTATATTTCACGGATGTTGTTCAAGGATACCTGATTGAAAGAGGTTAGTTGCATGTTAATTTTGAAATAGTCACAACATTTTCTTTTTTCGCGAAGCCCAAAATAATTTAAGGGATACATTTGTTTATAAAAAAATCAAAATGAATCAATAATATTGCAGCTATTCCTCGGAATTAAAAAATTCTAATGGCATATAATAAATATTACAAAAAAACTAGCCTTCTGTTGCTTTGTGACATTACGCATTTAACAAACGGCATATATCTACTCAAATAATATTTTTAAGAATAAAAAATCAAAATAAATTATTGGTCATTGATGTGAAATGATTGAAATTTATTCCAAACCAATCTAACTTGAATAAAAGAGGGCAATTATCGGCAAAAATCTCACTCAATTTTGAAAAATCGATATGTTTACACTTCGTTTCAGGTGACAAAAATGCGAAGGCCATTTCTGCAATATTTCAAGTGGTGCCTCATAGTCGAACCGAGTTTAAACAATCAAATAGTAAACTATGTTATATACTGTTTGCGGCGGAGAACTAACACATAATTGCAAATAATAGACTCAACAGATATGATGAATAACTATAACGTTCTATCTTCTCCAATGTATCATTCAAAAATATTTCCTGCTATTGGTTAACTAATTTGACAACGAAAAAAACGGCATTTGCAGTAAAATTGAGCAAATGTATTATGCAATCCGCTCAATTAAATATATACGATTGGTTGAGTAACTTTTTTAACAAAGGGTTCATTTTACGATATTTCTTCCGAAGGTAATGGGAAAATATGATTATCTTACAGAGTAGAAAAGCGGTATATTCACATTCCTGTCTCGTTTGAATGGTCCAACACTCACTCATATCCTAATGAAATATAAAGTGAGATAAAATCGTAATAATAGCTACTGCTCATACGTCGCCAGAAAGCACGAAAGGCATGTGTACATGGAATTATTCCATTTGGTGTTGTGTGCTTGGCATATATTTCTGGTCGTTTTTAAAATAATTGGATACAAAGTGCACAAGACCTTATACAAAATGGCATATTTATTAGCTCTTAGTAATCAATGACAAATAATATATATAAATATATTGGTTTAATATATATTTTAAGTAGCAAAAGGAACTACTATTAAATGTTTTAAAACATAAAGTTAAACAACATTTTAATCGAGGCAGTAAAGCAAATTATGCAACACTTAATGTTGTCGGTCCGATTTGCAATAAGGTTCATTTATATAATTAATAATAGCATATATATATATATATATATATATATATATATATATATATATATATATATACATTTCCAATTAGGAAGAAAAAAATACATTAATAACAAAATGGATAATGCCCATTTATTTCGAGATTACTAAACTTCGCTCTTAAATCTTTCATTTATATACAAAATTCAACAACGATTTACTAGAAACCAGGCAAGACCGAACACGCCATCGAAGAGACTCACTAAACATTCAATCGGATTGGCAACAAACTGAAGAGGAAAAAAACAGATGCACATACGGTGACAGAAATTTCCAAACAATATGAGCGTTCAACACTGCAATCCGCACTTGCGCTGTTACCAAGTGGGGAAAAAAATTTTCCCAACAAGTTGAAATGTAAGATTACACTCGGAAAAACAGCATTCGTACACGTAACAGCGAACAGTGCGAACAGATGTTTAACTCTCAAGCCATCAATACAGGAATGACCAGATCTCAGACATCACTTTGCAATACAGCGAGAATGACCTTTACATGCAAACAGGCACACACACAGACACAAACGCATGCACACTTACCAATCAGCCAAAACAAGAAATAGTAGTAAAACCGAGTCAGATTTGTTGCCACCCACATAATTAAATGAAAATCCAGAATGCATGTAAATGAAAGATTGTAAAACGAAGTTTAGTAATCTGTAAATAAATGGCCATTATCCACTTTCTTATTAATGTTTTTTTCCTAATTAGAAATATACCGTGTAATATTCGAAAGCCTTGGATATTATAAATTATATATATATATACATATATATATATATATATATATATACTAATAGCAATAATAGAAATATAATGATAATTAATTAGAATGAATAATTCAGTGGACGTGTCTCAAACGGCTGTTAAAGAATAATTCAAAATACCTGAACCTAATAACGAAAAACATCTAGAAACTTCTCAGAATGCTCTTCAGTCGAAATGCATAAGTCGGTGAGTCATCACACTCTGATCAAACAAATTTACATCGACTTTTACATATTAAAGCTAACAATTTAGTACTTAATGTAAAATATGAAAGTATTCTGTAAGAGTTACATGTAAGGCTTCCTCGGGATTACTAAAAAAATCACTCATTTGTAAAACACTTTCTACGGTATTGAAATTTTCTTTAGTAATCGTTGCATTAAAGACAGAACCGGTCCCAATTTTATTAAGTTAGTGCTTTTAATTTGTCAACTTACCATCGGAATCCATAATTTAAATTAAAACAATAGAAACATCGTTGATAGGCGAGTATGTTAATCCATACGGTTTGCTTATATTTATTCTATAAATGTCACTTTAGTAGAGTACATATATGCGTATGTAGGTTGTTGTGTGCGGCGAGGGGGAGTGACATGGACAAGTTTGTGTATACATTTGAGTATAAGGTAATAGGTATGAAGATCGTGTGTTATGGCAGACAATAAAAAGTACTTTCTGTATTAAAATAAATATAAATAGATCTGTCTTGAATGAGGATACCACATTTGCCACAATTTGCTTTTTCCTGTGCGTATGGTGTAAAACCTGAAGAAATGGGACTGGAAATGAAGTCCCGAAAATTAGGAAAAAATGAGTGGAAAATCTTGTTCCAACGTCATTTACAGACAAGCAGCTGATGGAGGGCTTCAAAATGAAGGGACAAGTGAGAACCCATCAATTAAGGCAAAATATCGGTTCACCTGGAAGTCTAAAGGATTCAAGATTTTACCGACCTTCGAGTGCTGTCAATTGTCCCGCACAAGAAAAAAGCGGCAAATTTCACAACTAGAAGGAGAGCACTAAGCATTTCAACTCAACAATAATACAGAATCAAAGACTTCAGAGGTAGGTTTCGTGTTTCTGATCAATCCAATTTCAAATAATTATGTTCCTGATTACTATTACAAATCACATTATTGCTCATATTACATTTTAAGTAATAAAGTTCTATCAGATTTTGTCTTTTAGTTGTTATAATGGATAAAAGAAACAATCACAAGTAGCATAAACCTTCTGTCAACTGACATCAAGATTCTATGTAACTCATGTTATACACTCATCTTTTACAATTTCCTATAATGTGAACAATTGCCTCGAGTTTGCAAATATTAATTTTATTCATTGAGTACTTGAGACGGCAACAGGGATCATGCTCAGGAATCACATAACAGTGATGAGGAAGAAATGACTGTCTGTGATGCTGGTATCACCAGTTTATAAAAATAAACTAGTTCGGTGTAAAATAATAATTCAGAGTTAATTATAGCCCGCATATCAAGGGTCAATTTTTTGTATAACAAATGAGCCTTTTTACTACACTTTACATTAACTGCTATGTAATTATAGAATGAAATTATAATGCATCGATTCACGCCTATCCTATTAATTATGCTAAGTGAACAAAAAAATTAATAATAGGGCGGCGGGATTTATGATGAACATTAAACAAAAGAAGACTTCTCATAAGTATTTTAATAGGCAGTGTATAAAAATGACACAAACTAGTCGTTAAATAAATTTCTCGTTTACCAAAAATATGAAAGTTATGAAAAAAATTCAAAAAGCGTTCAAGATATTGATAAAATATTTAATAATATTTGAGTTGATTAAAATCTACGACAAAATTAATTTTAAAAACATTTTACTTGCAGGATATCCCATAAACAAACGAAAAGATCCCATTAATAAACGGAACGATACACAAATGAATGGAATTCTCTCAAAAATAAACGGAAAAATCCCAGAAATTAACGGAAAGTCCCCAAAAATAAACGGAATAATCCCAGAAATTAACGGAATCTTTTATATCTTAAATGCCAAAATATGTGATATATTTCTACACATATTACTTCTCCAATAGGTGTATCATTCAATTTTATTCAAAAAACATAAAATTATCTCGTTAAAACTTCTTTTATTTATTGAATTGAGCTGAATTGCAATATTTGCATATATGTTAACTAGCACGCTTTAGAGCTAGAAATCGCAACATATTTTTCGTAAAATGAAGGAATTGTGTATTTATGATCGGTTCGTATTTCAAAATTGTGGTTTTCAGAAGAACGCGTTTTTGGATAAGCAATCTAATTATGTGTAATTTTCGTTATTAAGGATCATATATAATTCTACAGAAAAAACGACAATATGTAATCTAATATTTGGCAATTGTTAAATTGATTAACTGAACCCCAAAAATTTCTGAAGCATTCGTCTAGACTTCCCAGATTTATCACAATATCTTCAATATATCTTCAACCTACATTTTGTATTTGCTCTCGGTCTCATTGGGTGTAGTTTTAATTTGATGAGAGAAAATACATTCTCAATTGAATTGAATTCCGCAAAATAAGGAGGAAGGAAAATGTTCTCAACTCCTTTCGAAAATAAGTATGATTTAACATCTTGGTAAAGTGTTTTTATTTGAGAAAATATTTCTGCGTTCAATTAAACTCTTCTTTTTTTGATACATTGCTGCGTGAATCCATTTCAATCAAGAAAAACTAAACGACAGGTAATATAGTCCGGAATGCATACTTTTGGAATAAGAGTGTATGATGATATATTTCCTTTGTTCATGTATTTGTTTGAATTACGCTTTGTGCTAGCAGTTTAAAATAACGATTACTTAACAACTCTATAACCTCGATGCATCGAATGTTCCTTTGTCGAATTTTCTGGATTTAGGAAGCTGTTCTGGAACATTGTTAAAAACGAATTCCTTAAATTTATTGGATATTTCCAACATTAGAAAGTCGAAAAGGCATTGAGATTCAAGATTGCAACAATTAAAATATTTGAGTACTCATCATTCTTCTACCAATTAATAATGTTACGCAGCGATAGATTCTCATGACACCTCTCATGCCGATGGCAAATTGATTATGAAATTTCGCAGTATTTAATTTTTTCATGGAAATGAAATAATTTATTTTATGACTACAATGAATTTATTGCAATTTATCTCACCTAACTTCAATAAATAAAAGAAGATTTAACGAGATAATTCCGTGCTTTTTTTCCACCGAAATGGCATGATACAGCTATTGAACAAGTAATATGTTTAGAATTATATCACAGAATTTTGCTTTTCAGATATAAAACTTTCCGTTTATTTCTGGGATTCTTCCGTTCATTTCTGGGATTTTTCCATTTAATTCTGGAAGCATTCCGTTCATTTTTGGAATCGTTCCGTTTATTAATGGGATCGTTCAGTTTGATTATGGGATGCCCTATAAAATTTCATTTATAAATATTCTAAGTTAAAAGTAAAATAATTGTTACGTACATAATTTCTACTTGTCTGTATAGTTTTTTTATGAGTTTGTGATATTTTAGTCATCATCGCGACTATATTAAAGGTGTTGGCTAAAAATCCTATATCAAACTATGTTAAGCCAAAATCAACAAAATTGTGAAGAATTACAAGAAAGGTAAGTAGAAGCCAAAAATATGAAAGGGATCATCTGAAAGATAACTATTCAAATCCTTTCAACGTGTATGTTAGCCTAACATTTTTAAAAGCCTTGCTATTATTATAAAATATATAACACTGTCATAAAAATTGCTGCATAAAAGCTGATTAAAACTTATTGTGTCAGTAACCGATACCAACATTATAGTACCGAAAAGGTATATTGTCCTAACACTATGGTTTCCGAGTCAGTACATGGTACCAACATGACGGGCATCAATTTATGCTAAAGTTCACCGAAATTGAGAATTACAACAATTTCTGAACACCTGTTAGTCCAGTAAATCCATACACTCTGGTCTTGATCGATATCAGTTATAACATTTCGCGGTAAGCATGACATCATTCAATTCAATAAATAACAGATAAATACTGTTTGTTGCGGAGAACTAATATATATGCAAGTATGTATTAGGTGTTGTGAACCTAGTAACAAATTAGTTTATTTGTGACCTGAATGATAAACCACAGACAGCATGAACGGATTGTATAATCTCTTGTACATTCGTTTCGTGCTTACTGGCGACTCATCAGTATTACGCCCTTTAACCACTATATATTTGGGTGAGGAATGTGGGATAATAGGACGGTACAATTTTCTAGACGAATGTGTAAACCTGCAGTAGTGAAGCTAACATCATATAAAATCTCGACAATACAACTTCAATATTAACTCACTCTATATAGTATATATACCAATTCTGTAGACGATACTAACACTATGGCTATTGTGTCAGTAACCGATACCAACATTATAGTGCCGAAAATGTATATCGTCCTAACACTATGGTTTCCGAGTCAGTACATGGTACCAACATGATGGATATCAATGTATGCTATAGTTCAACGAAATTGAAAATTACAACTATTTCTGATCACCTGTTACTCCAGTAAATCCTTGATCGATATCAGTTATCGCATTTCGCAGTTAGCATGACATTGAATTCAATATATAACAGTTAAATACTGTTTGTTACGGATAACTGATATATATGTAAGTATGTATTAGGTGTTGCGAACCTAGTAACAAATTATTTCAGTTGTGACCAGAAGGAATTACCAAAGATAGCATGAACGGAAAGTGTAATCTAATTTTTTACTAGCTTCGCAACACCTAATATATACTTGCAAATATATTAGTTCTCCGATCATGCTGTATTTGGTTCATCCTTCTGGTCACATCTGAACTAATTTGTCACTAGGTTCGCAACACCAAATACATACTTGAACTGTGAACTAGCTGTGATGTATTTAATTTCTAGAAGTTAGATAAACATTGGGAGAACTCAGAAAATATTTGAAAACCTTACAATATTAAGGCTTACAGAATACTACATGCAAAAAATATTTTACATATAGACACAATTTTAGCTAATGATGATTTAGATTTTGTACGGTATCTTCATTTTGTTTGAAATGTGGTTGGACGCCTAGTATACAAAATTGATTAAAATGATCAAAAACACGCTCGAAATACTTTATCAGAATCAACAAATGTACTTTTTAAGAACGTAAGTTGAAAAATTAAGCAATAAAAATAATTATTAAAACTATTAATAAACTTACAATTCCATTTCTGCTGATTAATTAGAGCTCATATTTGGTAATCCCAACTTATACAAAGTTACAATCTATTTGATAATATTATATTATTAGAAAGTTGAAGGATTAAATGTCATTTCGAATGCACAAGAAATCAAAACTATTTAGTCATCTAAAAATTTAATCAATTGTCTGTATATATTCAAATCTATAGTCAGTATTTAGTAATTATGCTTGATCGTCTAAAATCTCTAAGATTAGTCACAAAATATTCTGTTGATAACCAAGAAGAATAATAATTTTGAGCATTAATAATAATTTATGAAGTAGGAAAATGAAACAAACCTGAATTAATAAAGAGTTTCTAAAATCTCGAACAAAACATCTTGAATGAATTATATTGATTTGAGTTCAAGTTCCTTCAATGCCAGACTAGAAAAGTTTGAAAGATCGGTAGTTTAAAACAACAAGCAGATCAGAACAGGTAACGACATAACCAATAAAGGGAGAAATATTATCTAGGAAAATCTACTAGAACATAACTATTTGTTTTTACGTTTCGACTTCTTAACTTTTACTTATTGATCATGGCAAGTTTGCCCATTTTAGAAAGGGGGCAAATTTATTGAAATAATATTCAAAACTAAAGTTTGATTCAAACTCAGTTTAATTATTAACAAGACTTAAGGCAGAAAATACAATAATGAAAAATAACACCAAACAAGATGGATGTTTTGCAGGATAGCAATGTATCATATTAAGCAAATAAAATTGTCTATTTAAAATTGATTAATAAATTATTTATTTATCCATCTGAACATACAGTAATTTCGATTCCCGAAAATATATGCACTGATAACCTCGTTCAAGATATCGTTTTATAGTAATAAATTGTCGACATATATATTACCTTATTACAACTTAAATTCCATTTCTTGCATAATTCTTCGTAACATCCTTATGTATAAGTATGAATATTGTACATCGAAGAGGTATACACTTGTACTGGGAAGTGAGTGTAAAATTAGACAGTGTCCAATAATTTGCACCTACCAAAATTCATGGAAAACGCCTCAGCATGCCACCCATGCTATTATAAATCGGGCTCCAATTTGTTAATCAATAATGATTATGGACTGCAAATATGGTTGCGTTTTATCTTTTAATAAGTAATAGAAAAGCAATATTTGATGAATTTATGAATAAGAATCTGATAATACGCTGCAGAAATTCATTATCTTTGACACACGCGTTCTTTCATTCTTGTCTTTAATCATCTCGTCCATTGACCTACCTAAATTGATCAAAAATATAGGCATACATATTGGCAAATTATATTTTAAGTCGATATTAACGTATTTTTTTTCTAAATTGATGACAAATTGGGGGTATACTTTGTACAAGATGAACAATTTAACTACACTGCGTGTGCTTTAGGGATATTCCCATCTACTTTTGTGTTATATGGTACACTGTGTTCACTTTAACTGAAATAATCAAGTAGATTGCCAAGATTTTGTTCCTAGATTCATCCGTTTCTTTTAAAATTATATTATAATAACTAACTCAATTAGCTGCTCACCATTGCCATTAGACTGTCAAATATTTAAAGCTTCATTGTATTCGCCAGGTTTCACTCGAGGTAACATTATAAGGCTTAGATGGAGTAACAGCTGTTCCAAATAGTCGTTATTCTCGATTTCAAGATGATTTGGCCCATTGCCAAACCGTTTGTGATGGACCTCTTCACAGGCTTGGTAAATTTTATATGTAGCGATTTGGCTTTGCAGACGCATACCCAAACACTGACTTTGAATTTAACTACATTATTACTTCAATGCACATTCATATAGTAGATGTTGAACTCCAACTGTCCAAAATGACTCGAAGAAATATATTGTGGATATAGGAAGTTGTACCGGCTCCTACTAATGAATCGCCAGTAAGCAAATATGTAAATAAGTCTCTACCTTCCTTTCATGATGATTTTGGTTTATCATTATAATTTGTTACTAGGTTAAAAATATTAATATCATAGTCGTAGCAAACATATTTGTCAGCATCGAGTCGCGTAGGGCTTGTATTTAATTGACGCAATTCTACCATCATTCAAGTAATGCGCTGTCGAGTTTGCTCGTGGAAAAAGCATTTCTTAATTGCAGTCTTTTCATAGGAAAAACATTTCGCGATAACAAATAAAGGCAACAAGGCAATATGAAATTGTGTGTCCAATAACACAATTCCATGCTGGAAATCTTGACTTTCCATACAAATATGAATTAGCAGTTCTTATTTTAGATATTTAAACTTTTCACTGGTTTTTCAAACAAAGATTTTGTGTTAAAATTAGGTGATATTTATTTAGAGATGATCCTGTTTCCGTTGAAAGGTCTCCAGGTTCGTTTGTGCGCATTGCTGATGCATTTCGGTTTTCGTTTCTGGCAGGGCGTTAGTACGGTTGAGCTTAGCCTGTCAGTATTATTGTTATTAATTTGCATATATTTATTAAATTAATTTAATTATGCAAAAAAAAACTTTATATATGACGATTGAAATTTAGAAAAGAAATTTGATCAAATACCACGGGTCTTTTTAACTTGGTTCATTGTGTTAATGTTTTTCTGGTCTCCTAGTTATGCAACCAGATACTATTAAACAGAGTGTTAAACCACGACTAATTTATATAAGCTTATTTATATTATTCTTTGTTTCTACAATACAGTGACAAGAACCTAGAGATATGAAGGTACAAAGCATTCGTTCACGAACCTTAGAAAGTAAAGTCTAATTAAAAAAATTGACTGGAATGGAAAGCCTTTTCTTAAAGGTCAAACCGGTTTCTCTAAACTCGGCGAGTATTATAGTAATTTTATAATCACGAAAATAGAATCTGAGAGTTGTTCATTATATAGCGTAGTTAGAGCTCTTACACCAGAGAATTTGGCAGAATTTACTCATGTAAACCATTCCATTTAGGTTAAAATTAGTTAACAATTATTGTGCATCAGTTAAGTTGAATGAATATAATGGACATTTGTTTACAAAAAACGATAAGAATCGTAAACTAATTTGTCAATGTTAATTGCATGAAAATTTGTTTAATCTAACAAATTCACATTTGTTTCTCTACTAAAAGATAAACAGACAAATTCAACTATATCAGGACAATAGTGCGATTCACTGATGGCCTGAAATTCTATCATAGGACATTATTTCCAGTTAAAAGTAATTTTAATTTAATGTACTTTTCATTAATAAGGGAAAACACGTTTTTGTTTTTCCACACATGTGACCAAATTGCGAGATATATAATATGCTTTAAGTGACATTTGATGATTGTTTGGCGTGAAGCAGACCTTATCAGAAAAATACTAATTTATTTGTCATAAATAATGATAAAAAACACATTAATATATCCATTTGGTTCCTAACTAATAAACGAAGCTAGTATGCTTAAAGTGACTTGATCTTATTAGATTGTATAAATTATGTGTGGAAGCGTTTTTAAAACTCTATTATTTAACCATATTAACGATTAATAATGTTATATCTTAATGGCAATATTCACAGCAGAATAGCAAGTTTTAACGTTTTTTATTGTTACCTTAAAAGTAAGGCGTATCACCAAAATTGATTCAAATATGCCATACACTGTAATTAAAATAAGCGATTTTGAGCAACAATATTAAAACGGGACACGCAACTAACTTAGCAAATTTCATCTTTCGAAATTTAACGTAGTCAGCCAAATTACGAAACCATTCTGAAAGTTATCATTTTAACAAAAAATCACTTCGGCGACAAGTTTAGATGTCTAACAAACACGGTACTGGATTTTAATATCAAGATATTAAAAAACATTAACAATAATGAGCTGGCGTCCAGCGAAATCCGGTAATTCATTGTAACGAAAAAATCAAAAATTCAGTTAAATTGGTAACAAATTTACGAAAAGCGGCTTCACTTTCTTTATAATAATTTCTCTTACAAACATCTGAAAATTTATAACGCAAAGAATGGTTTAAACTGCAAACCACATACACAGAATTTTTTCAAACGGGATGCAGACAAATACATTGACAACTACGCATGACAGACAAAATATGGATAAAAATATATTTTGACATATAATAACAGAAATAGCGAGAAACAGCTATAACCACTAGCCCCACTGCAACAAAAAATATCAGAAAATGCCTTTACTCACATACACTAAGACGAAATCAATTGGAAATCAAGACCGAAAAATATTCGTCTAGTAAAGTATATAAAAATCTAAATGCCTATTTATATGAAATTAACAAACTCTTAGTCAGTCATTATATTACATAAAAATTAAATTGCTTCATATATATATATATATATATATATATATATATTAATTATATTGAATTACATTATTGTATACTGTATATATATATATATATATATATATATATATATATCTCCATTCGAATATTGCACAGTATATTTGTTTGTGTTTATCAAGATCTCCCTTGTCTTATCCAGTGGTATGTTTGTAAATAAGTATAAGACCATTTTATTCTGTAGAATGTTCTTCCGCTTCAGTCCATCTGCTAGCTCGAAGTAGTCCTTGATAGTGTTTGCGTTTATGATGTTTGCTGGTTTATGTTTCTGGGCATTGATCATTAATATAATAGGCCGTATCGAGGGAGCTCCTGAGGCTGTCACGGCTGTATGAGTTTTTGGTTTGCAGTACTATCTTGCGGTGTTTGTTCCGACGGGTTTTACCTTTTGGATGTCTTCTATAAGTTTTTATCTAATATCGGAATCAGTCATCGATGATAAAACATGTTTTTCATTCTTTTTCAGAATTGCATTAATTCTTAATTCGATATTTGTTGAATCATCTTTCTTTTTGATGACTTGCTGGAATTTAGATTGATCATTTATAACATCCTTCATGGACTTTTTATGAGCACTTTGTTATAAATGTGTTTTTTCGTCCTAATTGGAAATATATTGTGATATATATATATATATATCACAATATATTTCCAATTAGGAAGAAAAAGCAAATTAATAAAAATGTGGATAATGGCTATTTATTTCGAGACTATTAAGTTTCACTTTACAATCTTTCAATTTTGCCATCTTTGGTTTTTATTTGAATAATTTCTTCATCATTCATTTGATCATCACAATAAAAGTGTGCCAAAATCCCACAAAAGTAACTTAGTTAATAACCTAGCAAACAGAATCATGCAGATCGGCTCTGAACACAAGATCAAAAAATGAGCTCGGCTACCTGATAAAAATGTTGCTAATGAACAACTACCCAAAGTAGTTCATTGTTTTTAAAATCAGACCACATCAGATTCGCACAAGAGAGGATACCGTCAGGCAGGTTCTCTCCAAATAATTCATAGTCTACTAATTTTCATTTATGCGCGGTAGCACATATATTGAACGTATGAAGGAGCAATTCATTAACAGAATCCAGCAAAATTTGCTGCCTAAATTTATTAAAAAAGGCTTGGCACCTTCAGGAAAATCAGATATATCCGATAATATATTGGAAACGGTGCACCCTGTATATTTCACCAATTTATTAATTCTAAATAAAGAAAAACCAGAAAAATTATTATATATTTAGGGAGCTCTTTATATAAAACAACCATTAGGTGGCCTAAATAATAAAAAGTTTCATCAACATGATTTTCTAATCGACTGGCCAAGAGTAACAAAATTCAAAAACAATTTACTAGCATCGAGGAGAGACCAAACACCCCGCGACCAGACTCAACAAAAATTCGATCGTATTGGCAAAAAATGGAAGGCGTAAAATCAACTGCACATACGGAGACAGAAATTTCGAAACAATATGAGAATTCAACACTGCGATCCTTACCTGCGCTGTTACCAAGTGGAGAAATAAAATTGCGGAACAAAGGGAAACAAAAGTCTACACTCGGGAAGATAACATTCATACACGTAACAACCATCAATGCGAACGGTTCGTTAACTCTCAATCCATCAATACAAGAATGACCAGATCCCAGACACCACTTTGCAATTCAGCGACAAAGACCTTTACTTGCAAACAGGCACACAAAGACACATACGCATATACACTTGCTAATCATCCAAAAACCGAGTCACATTTGTTGCCGCCTACATAATAAGATGAAAACCCAGGATGTATGTAAATAATAGGTTTTAAAGTGAAGCTTAGTAGTCTCGAAATGGTCGTTATCCTCTTTCTTATTGTGTTTTTTCTTCCTAATTATAAACACACACACACACATATATATATATATATTTATATAGATATATTTATTTATTTATTTATTTAAAGGAAAAACAAAGCAGGAAGTTCAAACGTGGAGAGAGTGTGAGATAAGAGAACAGTCAATCATCTACATTTAATGTTAATTACCTTAGTATGTTTTGTCTGTTTGCATAGATCGTGCTAAACCTTGTTCATCCATTAAACGTCATGTGTGGCTAACTTATTTATGTTACTGCATCCAGTCATTATTTTAAATGCTACGTCTAGTGAATTTAAGTGTGAATTTTTAATTATATACTACGCGATTGCAGAGTTGTATTCTCCCTTTGAGTTGAGACTGGCATTTTTGTTGCTATATACTTTCATTCGAGTAATTAACCATTTGGTCGTGAGGCCTACGTAAGTTGATCGACATCTTGCGCATGTATATTGGTAAATAATATATGATTTCGACACTAACGGCTGTTTCTGTTTAGTTGCTGATCAAAGTGAGTGTGTTAACTTGTAGTTTTGCTGCATTAAATGTGCGCGTTTATGCCACTTCAACTTTTTTCTGTGCTGTTCAGGAAATAGCATTCCCCATTTATTGTATGTTCGGGTAATTTGCTTTCTTTTTTTATCCCCAATACGTATGTTTCTTCTGATTGTCCTACTTAGTAACTGACTCAATCAATTGTCTCAGATAGCAATTATAAATTAGATAATTTGTTTTATTAATTTATTTGTTAACTTACGAATCTGAATTGAAAAATCAGCCAATTCTTAAGAACAGCGGCGCACTGTTGTTAATTTATAATAAAGAGGAACGGACTGTTATAATTCAAATAATACACAGACCAGGTTTGGTTATGCTAAATTGTTCTGCTTAATTTACTGTTAGCATATATATAGCTCGAACTACAGCAAATACACTGTGTTTTGAAAAACTTGTACACGAGGCGTAGTTCGGTGGCAATGAAAATGCCAACTAGTTGAAATTCTGGCAAAAACTTGATTTTTGATCATTAAGGACGGGATCGTTCTACTGATGAATTGTATTTGCAATTTTATGCTTTTTCTATACTGGCAACATACTATAAGTTATACTATTAGTATACATTAATAAGAAAATCTATAGGTTTTCCCCCTATATTTGGAAGCCAACAAATACACACACACATCATAATAAAGATTAATTTTTGAAAATAAATACTTTAATAAAAATTTCAAAGTCTTTATCACATTAAAACTTTATTTCATGATGAGTTTACATGGCTAAACAAATAGATCAATTTGTTCAAGTTGTGGAATTACTATTCTTTTGAATATGCAACTAAAGCAAGTCACAAATTTTGTTTAATCATTTATATTTATATATTAAACTAATTAATAATAATTGCTTGTACAGTTGCTTAATGTAGCAAGTATGCATCACAGTTCTGTGCGTATATATGCGAAAAACTACTAGCATCATCAAATAAACGTTATCGCAAAAATATAAGTGAATCAGTTTTCTATTTGTAATTTGTGTTCCCAAAAATCAAACTGAATTTTAAGATTTAGTTTTATAAGTTTGGAACTTGCGCACTTAGTGCGTCAGTTATATAATTATTCATATAATTAAGCGAAGATTGGTTTCGCGGGCGGTGATAGCAATTAATATAATCAAAGTTGCGATCTGGATATAAGCACCTGACCAATTAATTATTTACATTTGTCAGTATAAACTAATAATTGTATAGTTTAGAAAAGGCATTTCATCCAGTAGAACGGTTTCGTCCTTATTGGGAGCTCATCACGCACTGGCCAGAATTTGCCGTGGACAGGGCTCGAACAAGGACATGTATGCTATGGAATCTGGTTATCCAACCACCGAGCTACTCGGTCTACTGGATGAATTGCCTTTTCTACACTACAAAATTCTTAGTTTATACCGGCATATGTAAGTAATTAATGGGTTAGGTGTTTATATCAAGGCCGCAACCTTGATTATAATAATTTTTATCACCACCCGCGCAACCAATGTTCGTTTAATTATATTAATGTTCATTTCAATACCACTTACCCATGTAGTGGGGTGTCTGTTCAATAATGACAGATTGTGGATGGTTAGTTGGAACTTTGGGTATAAATGGATGCCATACGAGCTCCATCTAAAAGAAAAATAGACTAACCAGGTTA
>JAQBSW010004496.1:0-68649 GCA_029291075.1 Eudiplozoon nipponicum | reverse complement strand
ATATCGTACATACAATTTAGGATTTATGGGCGTTATATCTAAGAGAGTCTTCTCCATGTAATGCATGAAGATATTAGCTATTGGAACCGATAGTGGTTGCCCCATTGGAACACCTCTAATCTGCTTATAAAATGCATTCCTAAATTTAAAATAAGTGGAGGACACACATACGTACATCATCTCCATGACGTGTCTTAACGTCATTTTGCTTCCTTTCAATATTACTGGATGATCAATCAGGAAACGCTGAAAATAGTCTAGTGCTTTAGGTACTGGTATATTGGTGTACATTGACACCACATCTAAACTCGCCAATCTATCGTTTTCATTAAGCTCACATTTATCTACAATCTCAACCAAATGGTATGAATTCATCAAAGTATTGTCTAAGAAGTACGAATATTTCTTTATTCTATGACATAGAAACTTAGACATTTTATATGTTGGAGAGTGTTGGACATTAACAATAACTCTCAAAGGGTTGCCTGGTTTATGTATCTTTACTAAACCGTACACTCTAGGAGCGACTGTATCTCTTTGTATGAGAGCGTTACCATGCGCTTGATCTAATTCTCCTTCAGCAATCATGTTATTGACCAATAATTTAACTTCTCCTTGTAGCTTATCCGTAGGATCTTTATTAATTTTAGTGTATACCTCTATATTGTCTAGTTGTTCATACATTTTATCATTATAGTCAGATTGACTCATCAGAACCGTCGCTCCTCCTTTGTCTGCTTTCAAACATATCACACTGTTTGCTATTAACTCTTTCCTGAGACTTTTTATTTCATAATTTGGTTTATATTTTTCCTCTGCGTACGTTAGCACAGCTGCGGCTACGTCTAATTCAAACCTAACTTTATCCTTGTCTGAGAGGAATTGTGCTGTTTTAACAGCCTCATTAATTATCTCATTTTTTGGAGATTTCTCAATTTGGATAGCTGTATTCAGACCACGATTAAGCATTTCCAGCTGTTTCTCATTAAGATTTATTTTAGAGAGGTTTACCACTCGATTAGTTACAACAGGACAGGTCCTAACTGTGGTCTGTCTATAGATGCCCAAATTTCCTAACTTTCTATCATGCCTAATGTGAACCTTTTTTATCTCCTTATTACGTGCGCCATCAGTAAAATCCTCTATACATTTAAAGTCATCCGCGTGCAGGAAGGAAAGTAACATAGATCTTATTTTAGTTTTCTCTCTAATTAGTTCATATTTGCGTTTCTCTAAATCGCTAATCAATGTATTCATTATGTTCAAAGTCAGTTCATGTTTAAGAGATCTACCTTTATCATTTAAATGAAATGGCAATTTAAATTTAAAACATTTAGGAATTACACAATGTTTAAAACATATTTTAATGAAACGAATATTTTCCACTTGCCTTACTAATTGTTTTTTTGTGTGATGATAGCGATTTTGCAGCTTCACTGTTGTAGCACCGTATTTAGTACCTAAATAAGATTTAAAAGAAACATGTTGCGCGACACGGAATATAATATTTACCTGATTATCGGGTTGCGATCCGATTTGTTTGCATCCGCTGTCTTTCTGGTTTTTGTTCCAAAATTTTCGATTTCCAGATACGGAAATCTTTTTCAATGGAAAGCTCATCACAATAAGTTGACAATCAATATGTCAAGTGGAAATATTAGTTTAAACTGCCCCATTTATACTTTTTGTTAGATCTCTTAAGCATAAAATGCTAGGAAAGTGTATGTCAAATTGGTTTGTGTATATGTCTGCATGTGTACACGCTTCGAAATGAGATTACAGTGATTTAGTCACAACTACTGACAACTCACTAGATAAGCGTACGCCATGCCTGTGTGTATGTATTCTCGTTTGTTTTTAATTGAAGAGTAATCAACTACTGCACGTGTACACTCATCCCAGTGAAATTACAGCGATTTAGCAAAATCTGACAAATCACTAGATAAGCGTATGCCACATCTGTGTGTTTGTGTATGTGTGTGTTTGAGCGTTTGCTTAAGACTTAGTAGAATACTTTTCCGTTTCTAACTAGATTTTGCTCACTTTAAATTATTTACTTTATTCACAGTATCTTGCCCCCTCCTCACCAGGATGCCACTCGTAATTACTTCATTTAGGATAGTACGTGTAAAAATATGTCTGACGTGTGCGTTTAGGAAATGAAAGTGATCATTTTAGTTTCATGTGAATTTCTGTTGCACGTGCCGTTAATTACATGTAACAGATTATTTCTCAGTCTTAAGCAAACGCTCACACACACACACACACACAAACACACAGAGGTGGCATACGCTTATCTAGTGATTAGTCAGATGTTGCTAAATCGCTGTCATTTCACTGGGATGAGTGTACACGTGCAATAGTTGATTACTCCTCAATCAAAACAAACGAGAATACATACACACAGGCATGGCGTACGCTTATCTAGTGAGTTGTCAGTAATTGTGACTAAATCACTGTAATCTCATTTCGAAGCGTGTACACATGCAGACATATACACAAACCAATTTGACATACACTTTCCTAGCATTTTATGCTTAAGAGATCTAACAACAAGTATAAATGGGGCAGTTTAAACTAATATTTCCACTTGACATATTGATTGTCAACTTATTATGATATGAGCTTTCCATTGAAAAAGATAACCGTATCCGGTTATCGAAAATTCTGGAGAAAAATTCAGGAAGACAGCGGATGCAAACAAATCGGATCGCAACCCGATAATCAGGTAAAAGAATTGTCTGACTCCGTTCTATAAGGGGCCATTTAAAGTCAGTCATATGATTGATAAAAATGCATTTATAGAAGTAAATGGCACAGTGGAATATGTAGCACTGGATCGCTGCATTCCACAGTTTATATGGACGGAGGAGGAGACTGAGAAACAGTATCCATCGAAGTATCCAGAAGCTGAGGCGAGATGTGACTCGGAAGTGTGTGAGAAAAAGGAAGAGTCAAAGAAATGTGGAAAAGAATTAAAGATTAAAACCAAGACAACTGAGAATAAAGAAAAATGCAATATGAAAATTAAATCTAGTGAAGTACCAGCACAAATTGTTGAAACTTGTTCTGGGAAAGTCATCAAGAAACCGAAGAATGAGGACTACATAATGTATGGTTAAATATCTTAAACATGAGGGTGAATGTGGAAGTTAATTTAATTATTGGATATCAATTAACTCATATAAAAATAGATCAAATTTTATTTTTGGACATTTGATGTTATCGCTGGTTTCGTAAAACAATATTGTTTTTTTTAAATATTGTAAGTTTTTTGTAAATTCTTTTGTTCATATTGTCGAAGTTTTTGACTTGTCTTGTCGAAAGTTATAAGGGAGTTTTTATCTGAGTTGCTGAATTGCACAAGCGGAACACTGCGTGGTTCCATCTCCGATATCTTGGCTAATAAATTATTGTAATCCACTCATCTATTGTTCTTATTACTCATCATTGAGAAGGATCTCAAATTTGCTTCAGGTAATTGACGTGGATATTTGTTTTTAAGGTCACCACCGTATCGTTCTGTAATCTGTGGATATCAGCGTATCCCGGTAAGCTTAATTAATATAATATATAAATTGCAAGAAATTTAATCATAATATCATGGCTGGTTTATTAAATATTGAGGATACAGAGCAGTTAGTAAGTGAACTTCAGGAATGTAGTTTAAAAGATAGTTCAGAGGAATTTAAGTGTTCCAAACTAGATGGTCAATTCGCATATATTGATTATCCGGGCCTGACATCCCAGAGACTCTCTTATGGTAGTGACCAAAGGGCCTCTACATCAATTCTTATATAAATATATAAATACACTTAAATATATTTACATAAACCATATATATATATATATATATATATATATATATATATATATATATATATATATATATATATATATATATATATATATAAACAAGTGTGAGATTAAAACGTCTACCATATATAATTCCAAATATAAATATATTAATTATGGCAGTATATGCATTTAATTATTTATGAGCAGACCGCCTTTCAATAATCATTTATATATGCATACAATCCACTGAATACCGACTTTGAGAAAGATAATGAAAGAGGGAAATAGTTATTTGAGTTCAAAAACATCTCTGTAAAAGTAGCGTAAAGACGGTTTCAGAGTCTCGAGAACAGTTAGAACCCATAAATCAATTAAGAAAACAAGTAGTGCACCTGTAAATGTAAAGGAATCAAGATTTTACCGACCTTCGATTGCTATCAACTGACATGCAATCGTCAATTGTGGTATCAGCTCGAACGATGACAGCCTTACCAAAACACATTTCTTCTTAAGGAATATATCAATGGAAATCACATTTTCGATTACACAAGTACGTCTATTATTACTCTGCACACCCCCACTGGATATGAGAATGTAAATTTCTAAACTTGTTCTTTACATTTGAAAATTAGCAATTTTTAAATAAAATATACGACCTTAACCCGTTGTTAGGAATCCCTATAAGCAAATCATTCAACAATCAATTATAATAAAATTGGGTTTCCAAATTTACTTGCTGATTTTATTTATCTTGTTTCTACTACTTTTATAATAGTCTATACATAAAGCAGTGCAATTTCAATAAAAGCCTAACCAAACGTTTCTCGACGTGGCGTTTCTTATTCGCTGTAGACCTGCAGTCAAAATATTTGTTTATACTTTTGAAATGCGGGCTTCAATGAAATTCATTGTACTGTAACGACACAAATCAATCGCCGACATATTGCGTAAATTAAATTCAAATTTATTTACGTTGCACCAATGAGAAAAAAGCAAATTGCCGTTTAACCACGTTTAACCACGTTTAACCAATAGTATGCAAGTACACATATTGCATGCTATTTAAGCACGGTAATTTACCATGCAAGTCAGTTGTGGCATTTGCCTTCTACCTGCTTCACGCGTGTGCGTTCTGTCGGCTGTCAATACGTGTGCGCTCTGTCGGCTGTCAATACCTACGCTGGTGATTTGATCGTTTCACCAACAACTAACTACATCCGTGACTCATCTTGTTGCAGGATACCGGAGAGACGAGCCAATTGAGTGCAGGACCTGCAGGACACCATCCACAACGCGATCACAGCTCAACCACGGGAGCGACAACTCAACCAGAGTCCACTCAAGGCTCTAGGACATCTTCAACTCTGAAGACTTCAAGAGAACGCATTACCAGGCCCTCTTAAGGGCCCCCATATCAGTAACTAATCTCTATTCAGAGCACCTTAACCGAGTTTGTAACGTCGTACGGCATTTACTTGAAGCCGGGGCGTTTACAAAATTGGCGACCGCGCCAGGATATTGATTATTGTTCTGATTGTTTTGGTATAAATAAAATTGACTTCCTTTTTCATCTATTTGGGATAAAAATCGATTAAGATTTGCGTTTTATCTACCGTGATCGTGGCCATCTGTGAATTTTTCTGGATATATATATATTCGTGGTTTGTGTTGGGGGATATAATAATAGATTGACATTTGTGTTTTCTTTACCGTGATTGTGGTTTTCTGGGAAATCTGTTGGGTATATATTCGTGGATTTGTGGGGATAATTATAATACATTGTCATCAAAGGCCAACTGGGCCTCTATTTAACTTTCCTACGTACGAAACGGCAACGTACGTACACGTCAAACTCAACTGTGGAAGCTGTTTGTAGGTAAGCGTTTCGTTAAAGTTTATTTATACATTTTCATATTGCTTATAAATTTATGCTTTTAAGATCCCGTAAGATTGTTAAAATGTCAGGTCCAATTTTAGATATTGATGTTCCTGTTTGGGATGGAGATAGTGAGCTATTCTTTATGCGCGTAGACTCCGCTTTCTCCCCGTTTCCTGATTATGACAGTCATCAAAAACTGTCGAAGGTTTTTGCTAAACTACCTTCTGAATTGCAGCGACGGATTTATATTAAGCTTGAGGCCATTAGGAAGGTACCTAATCCCATTTTGGGCCTACAAAACGAGGTAGAATCCTTGCTTGGACCCACGGAAACTGAGCAGATAATAAACAAATATGCGCAGTTAGATATGCCAAATCTTGGCCCCATAGAAATACTGAGGGAATTACGGAAACGTTGGTATAAAACCAACATTTCTGATCATGAGGCTAAGGTTGTTTTTATTAACAATCTTCCCCAAACATTAAAACACTTTGCCAGACAGCTCCCCAACACTCTCTCTATAGATGACTTATCTGAGAGATGTGAGTTAGAATATAGGGTTTTGGAACCCAAAGTGAATCCATCATCCTTTTCTTCACCCCCGCAAGATGATAGAATCTCCTCCTTAGAGAGAACAGTGGCGAACATGGCCAAAGTTCTAGAAGGATTGGCCATTACCAAATCCGAGATAAATCAAGTGAATGCTCGACCAAAATTCGTTTCCAAGTCAAATTATAATGGTAGGCGGCGATCGAGATCTCCGCAATCATTTAATAAATATGCTCCAAAGAACTGGTGTTATAACCACCAGAAGTTTTTTATGCTTGCCAAGTTTGTCTTTGTCGTTCCGAAGAATTTCCGAATGAGTGTCAATTTCCACAGCTGACGGAGAGGACAACAGACCGCAGGCACAAGGGTGCATCAGTATCGGGAAACGTCTGGCGCAGGAAGTAGAAGACCGTACTTTCTGCACATCAACGGCATCAACGGCGCTACAGGGAAGAAGCCAACTACAATCCGACATCCCTGTCGACTCTTTTCGTCCACGCCGAATTTTTCACATAGAGAACCAAACAGACAATGCCGGTCGCAATCACCAGCCTACTTGTTTGCATGACCCGGCCAAACAGCCAAACGAACTTCTGCACCTTCTTGATTTCAAAACTGGCGAAGAGTACATCGTAGACACAGGTGCGGCAGTCTCAGTTCTCAAAGGTGATTCAATGGCCGAGATGTCGCTGGGCGTTCTTCTCGCAACAGCTACAGGCGAGCCCATACCAACTTATGGCTGCCAATACCGCACAATCAACATAGGTCTACGACGTGAATTTTCCCACAACTTCATCATTGCCAAGGTCTCACATAATATAATAGGCCTTGATTTCCTTCTAAAATTTCGGCTCATTGTTGATCTTGCTAATCAAAAGATCATCGACCCCTCCACCGGACTTGAACAAAGCTTTTGGACACTTGCCTCCGAGCGTTTGGGGTTACAGGTCATTCAGCCAACCCCAGTGCATCATTCAGCAGAGATATCAGCAGCTCTTCGAAAATACAAATCGCTTTTCGATCTTAACAAGTCAAAGCTACGAGTCTCCAACACGATGCATCATATCGTCACAGAAGGACAACCTATTGCACTCAAGAAGCGACCACTGGCTCCTGCTAGGCTGAAAGCTGCCCAAGAAGAATTCTCAAGGCTTTTGGAAGAGGGAATCATCAGACCATCAAAAAGTTCATGGGCATCACCACTGCACTTAGTCTCAAAATCAAACGGATCGTACAGAGCCTGTGGAGACTACCGTAAGCTAAATTCAGTGACAAAATCTGATGCATATTCTATTCCAAATATCAACACTTTACTTGAAAAACTCAACGGCAGCAATTTCTTCTCAGTGATTGACCTCAGACAAGCGTACCATCACATACCGGTAGCACCAGAGGATATCGAGAAAACTGCAGTCATCACTCCATTTGGCCTTTTTGAATATCTTTACATGCCTTTTGGACTCAAGTGTACTACTCAGACATTTCAAAGATTCATAGACAACATACTTCGCGACGACTCTGCTTATTGTATGTCATATCTAGATGACATTATGGTATTCAGTCCAGATCTAGAATCTCATGCGAAACATCTACGAAATGTCCTCTCACGCTTATCCAACCACGGACTCAAGATCAACTGTGACAAGACGCAGATTGCAACTTCATCCGTCGACTTCTTAGGGCATCGTATCACGGCCCAAGGTATTCAACCGTTGCCGTCAAAGACGAATTCAATCAAGAATATCAAGTCACCAAGGACTGTGAGCGATTTGCAGAAAATCCTGGGAGTACGAAACTATTATCGCAAGTTCCTTCCAGGCCTTTCAAAACAACTTTATCCTTTGTGCAGGCACCTGCGGAACCGAAAAGGACTTAGCAAGAATTCCATCATTGCTTGGTCATCCGAAGACGAGGAATTACTTCGACTTGCCATCAACTCGTTAGCAAATACCACAATGCTAACGCATCCAGATTTCGAAAAGCCATTTCTACTCACGACAGATGCTTCTGAATTCGCTATTGGAGCCACTTTGGAACAAGAGATCGACGGAGTTCGAAGCCTATCAGTTTCTACTCGCGTACTCTCCAACCAGTAGAAACGAGGTACGACACTTTCGGCCGAGAACTTCTCGCCATCCACGACGCAGTACGCCATTTTATCAGCATCATTGGCAGTAGCAGATTTGTTGTTTTCACAGATCATGCACCACTAGTTAGCGCACTTCGAAACGCAACTTCATCTATCGCCAAGTACCCTGCCAGAGTGGAAAGACAGCTTTCTCGTCTAAGCGAATAGCAATTTGACGTCTTTCACGTCAAGGGCAAACAGAACTTCATTGCAGATGCCCTGTCTAGGCCAGACGACTCTCTACAACCACCTTCGCCGTCACCATTCACTGTCAACTCCGTGGCACTCAGTGAACCTGCACTAACGCCAACTCTCCTGCGAACTGAACAACGCGGTGACATTCACATTCAAAGATCAATAGCCCGTCACCCAACCAAGTTCATATACCGTCTGTGGGAAGGCTTACCAATTGTTTACTTCACGGGTACGCAGCCCAACAAGCCAGTTCTGCCGACCAGCCTTCAGAGAAAGGTTTTCGATTCAATTCACTCAATTTCTCACCCAGGAAGCCAAGCGACTGTCCGACTTCTTACAGATCGTTTCTGGGGTCACAGACTTAGGCAGAATGTTAAACGATGGGTCTCAGAGTGTGCTATTTGTCAGAAAAACAAGATCAGACGACACACACGTTCTAAGTTGCAACATTTCGGTCTACTTCTCGCCTAGCCATCGTCCACATCGACATAGTTCATCTGACAAAGGTTCAAGGTTTCAGCTACCTTCTAACTATGATCGATAGATTTACACGGTGGCCTGCGGCATTACCTCTTTGGCGCCATTTCTGCAGACGAAATAACTAACGGTTTTATCTCTGCATGGATATCCAATTATGGTGTTCCCAATGAGGTCATCACGGACAGAGGCACTTGCTTCTCATCTGATCGTTTCAAAACCACCTTGCGGTACATGGGATGCATCTTACGCCAGACGACTGCCTACCATCCCAAGCTAATGGCATGGTAGAGAGAATGCATAGGGAACTCAAAGCAGCTTTAGCATCCTCGTCCATTAATGGCAACTGAGTCGATGCACTACCTTTAGTTCTGCTTGCCATGCGTTCCCGTACTCGTGAATCCATTAAAACGTCTGTGTCACAACTCTTGTATGGCATGGATCTACGCCTGCCTAGTCAGCTCCCACGTCTACTACCGGCACAAGATGACCCACAAAACGAAGCTACCTGCCTTCGACTTCATTTCGGTAACATGTCTGAACAGCAGCCGAGACATACGCCTCGTCCAGTCTTCGGTCACCCACAGCTCCACAGCTGCAAGAGAGTACTCGTTCGCAACAATAATGCTGTTGCACCACTACAACCAAAGTATCGCGGTCCTACCCGATTTTACTAAGACAGCCAAAATACTTCATCATTATGCAAGGCGCTACACCGACATCAGTAAGCATAGACAGGTTAAAACCGTTTATCGAACCACCTGATCCTGAGAGTGTTCAACCTTCTACACACGTCTCAGGCTCCGTCTGCCCACAATCTCAACCTGCTTTGTATAACGCGTAATTAATTTTTTTAAACATTAACATTTAACTATAAAATTTTTTTTAACCTTACGTTAATTTTAGTATTTGTCTCACGTGGCATAACTAGCTGTTCTTAGCTAACAATTGTGTAGCATTTTTTAACAGTTCTTTGGTATTATGCCATCTCTGAGGCAATGTTCGTGTACATATTTTTATGCAATTACCTTTGATTTTAATGTATATATTTTTACATTATAATGTATTTCTCACACATGAAATTACACTGCCTATTTTGGTATGACCAGCTACTTAGAGTTAACGCTTTCGTGTAGTGATCAGCTACATATCATGGTACAGGCCACTTTCAATGCATATCTCAACTTTATCAATTTCACAAAGACCACTCTACAAATGTCATGACCACAACGTCGAGCACTCTAGCTCCTTTGGTCGTATACAAACACATTGACAACGATCCAACCTGCTTAGGTTTTTATCTTAAACCTGGCAAATTCAGAGGCGATTTACCTCGAAATCTTCACGTTGCGGCTCCAAAAACTTACACTGCTCTATTTTGCCTCACGTGCTATGACCGACCACTAGAGCTAACAATTTTTGTAGTAATTCCTAGTGGTTACCTGGCATCATATCATTGTTGAAGCAACCAACAAGCATATTTAAGCCCAGCACTTGTGGTTCATCATATTTTTGCTTAACTTGGTTCGAACTCTGTCATGCATTTCTTATCTAGCCTCGCAGAGAAGAATATTTTTTTCTTTTTTTTTAGAGAGGAAAGTGTTGTAACGATACAATCAATCGCCGACATATTGCGTAAATTAAATTCAAATTTATTTACGTTGCACCAATGAGAAAAAAGCGAAATTGCCGTTTAACCACGTTTAACTAATAGTGTGCAAGTAGACATATTGCATGCTATTTAAGCACGGTAATTTACCATGCAAGTCAGTTGTGGCATTTGCATTCTACCTGCTTCACGCGTGTGTGTTCTGTCGGCTGTCAATACCTACGCTGGTGATTTGATAGTTTCACCAACAACTAACTACATCCGTGACTCATCTTGTTGTGGGATACCGGAGAGACGAGCCAATTGAGTGCAGGACCTGCAGGACACTATCCACAACGCGATAACAGCTCAATCACGGGAGCGACAACTCAACCAGAGTCCACCCAAGGCTCTAGGACATCTTCAACTCTGAAGACTTCAAGAGAACGCATTACCAGGCCCTCTTAAGGGCCCCCATATCAGTAACTAATCTCTATTCAGAGCACCTTAACCGAGTTTGTAACGTCGTACGGCATTTACTTGAAGCCGGGGCGTTTAAAATAGCATTATCTTTACTAGTATGTAAAATCTTTGCATTTAATACAGATTTACTATAAATGAGTACTCCTCCACCTCTTCTATCCAGCGATCTGTCTTTTCTGAATAAAGAATAGTGAGGAATATCAAATTCAGTGTTTTCAATATCCTTGTAAGTCAAGTTTCAGATAATATTATAAAATCATAATCGTTGCTTATTATAAAATTACACAGCAAAAAGTTCTTGCTCCTAACACTTCGGAAGTTGGCATAAAATAAAGTAAATTTAGAATACTACTTATCTAAACAATTATCGACTTTTACTGGTTCAGCTTTGTTGGCTTCTTTATTGTTCGTATCCCGGGTTTTGGGGCCATACTTCTTCTCCCCCCGCTGTCCACAACATTTAGTAATGATACATCGTTTTTTGTTATTGTATCTTCTCTCGATAAATTCCTTATAATATCCTGGTCAGAAGTAGATGGCTTCCGCTCCTGGTTGTTTTTTAGCTTTTTTGCTTTTGCCAACTTTCGTTGGAGAAATGTTTTGTCACGTCCAATAAATATGCTATGAAAATTCGGATTCTCACCTCGATCTGCATATTCGTTGGCCGGTCTCGGACGATCGGATCGTTATCCAACCCTAAAACATTTATCGATGTCAGCATGCGTCTCATCCTTGATAAGGGCGTTTAATTTCTCGACATCTTTTACGTCAGCATTTTCGTATTTCTTCCCCTGATGTTTTATTTTTGACTGGCCTGTCGTCTTCCACTGTTATGTCAGCCAACTCAACCCATGTCTGAACATCTATCTCTAATTTGTCTAACTTTAAGTGTGCAAATTGTCGAATTAACTAAAACGCTAGTTCCAATTTCGCCGCATACACATCAACGTCAGTTGCCAATTTTGACATTCTATTTTTAATACGGTTGTTCTCTTCCTTCAGCACCTTCATAAAGTTCTGAAGGTCCGTAACGATTTTCTCAATATCAGTATGCGACAAAATCGGAGCCATTTCAAACCGCGCGCCGTGAGTTTCAAAAATATGGCTTTGATCTAAGCTGCCGGAAAACTAGTGGAGCCCCCGCAAATAGGAGCCGTAGGAGGAGTTGCGCATGCAAGGCTCCAAGGTATGCATATTCGATGGAAGAAACGCGCGGTAATACAGTCTGTAAATCTGTTAGATTTCGGCTGGAAGGTAATCTTAAAGAGGTGGCTGGTTATAGCAACAATAAGTTCGTTATAACAGATGAACTTAGCGGGTTAAACTTTTTAATAGACACGGGTGCAGAGGTGAGCATAGTTCGATCCGATGTGGTGGAAATAGATAGACCCACAATCGATTATCAACTATGGGCTGCTAATGGAAGTCTAATTGAGGTTAAGGGGGTTAAAGAATTGTCAGTGACATTGGGGCAGAAATCTCCATTTACGTGGAATTTTCTGGTCGCTGATATAAAGGGTCACATCATTGGACAAGGCACTGGGATAGTGACTTATGCTGAGACTGGGACCTCAGTAGTTAGGTCAGTGGGACTACCCAGACCCGTCGTCGCCGATGACTTGGCGGATGTCATCGAGAAATACCTGGTCGTGTTTCTACCATTCAATGCTAAGCGCAAGGGTATAGAACACCAAATCGAGTTGGTGGAACCACTACCTTGTTCGCCGAAGGCTCAACCGTTAGCACAACATAAGCAGCAGGTTGCTATTGAAGAATTTAAGCGGTTGAGAGAAGAAGGAATTTGTAGGCGTTCAAATTCCAACTTTGCATCTCCAATAGTGGTTGTTCCCAAACCTGAACCAGGTCAATGGAGGGTTTGTGGTAACTATCGTCTATTGAATTCGGTAACGAAAGGCGATTCGTATCCTCTACCGAACCAGAGTACTTTGCTCAGGGATATAATGGGGTATGAGGTATATACAACGTTAGATCTGCAGAAGGCGTACTATCAAGTACCTATGGAGGCAAAATCTATACCGCTCACAGCAGTGCGATTACCTGGAGGAGGATCGCATGAATTCTTTGGTTTGAATAATGCAAGTCAGACATTGCAGCGTCTGACGGAGGAAGTTCTTCAAGACTGTCCATTTGCTAATATATATAGATGACATCATTATATATAGTCAATCTAAAGAGGAACACCGCGAGCACTTGGACGTCGTTTTGTCTAATCTGGAACATTATGGGTTGGAAGTGAAACCAGAAAAGAGCAAGATTGGTTGCACTACCGTAAAAAAATTTTTGACACACCATTTCCAAGGATGGAATCTAGCCCTTGGAAGATAAGGTACAAGCAATCAATGATGTGCCAGAACCCAGAACTGTACGCCAGTTGCGTAGATTTTTGGGCATGATTAGTTACTATCGTCATTTCATACCAGGTTTAGCTGGAATTTTGGGGTCGCTAACTCAAAATTTAGTTCGTGAACGGAGCACGATCAAAAAGTCCTGGTCTATTAATTTTAGCCAAGACGAAAAGAAAAAATTCCAGAGGGCCAAAGATCTGTTAAGCCAAATAACCACATTAGCACCTGTGGATTGGACTAAGCCGTTTGAGTTGGTCACAGATGCTTCTGATGTAGCCATAGGAGCAGTGTTACATCAACGGGAAAATGGTATAGTCAAGCCGATTGGATTCTATAGTCGGAAACTCTAAGATCGCGAGAAGCGATATGACACGCTTGGAAAGGAGTTACTAGCAGTTTATTCTGCAGTGTTGCATTTTGAGCACTACCTAGATGGACATCAGTTTATGATATTAACTGATCATAAACCGTTGTTGAGTATCCTTGGGAAAGCAAATAGGCTAAATTATTCTCGGCGGGTGAATTCATAAATAACCCGACTCGCAGAATTTGATTTTACCATTAGTCATATCTCAGGAAAAGAGAATGTGGTGGCAGATACTCTCAGTAGACCAGACGTATCAGATGAAGATATGTTTCGTTCAGAGTCACCCGTATGCTCGGTTGTATCTTCTAATGATTTTATCCAGAAATTGATGGAAGGTATTGATCCTTTAGTAGCTGTGTTGGCAAAGAATCCTATATATACACACTGGAAGATTGGTGATAAGTGGTTATTATGTGAAATCTCCAGGAGCCAACCTAGACCTTATGTACCGTTAGAATTAAGGTATGAGGTAATTCAACAGCTACATGAATTCAGTCATCCTTCCATTAAGGCAACTGTCAGGATGGTCACTGATAGATATGTATGGCCTAAGATGTCGAAAGACATAAGAGCCTGAGTAAGGACATGTGCCCGGTGTCAAACTTTTAAAGTTTGGCGTCATACCAAAACTGAAATTAAAACGATACGTATACCAGCGGGTCGTTTCATGCATGTTCATATTGATATAGTAGAAATGGGATGATTGAGAGACTGCACAGGGAGCTCAAGGCTGCATTACGCTGCACCGGTGGATCCATTTGGATACATGATTTGCCCATAGTTTTGTTGGCAATGCGAAACAGATACAGAGTTCAGTTAGGAACATCCATAGCAGAACTTGTTTATGGAGAGCCATTGAGGTTACCTGGAGATCTTCTAATAGAAGCTCCAAGTTGTCTCGATTGGGCCTCTAGTTCAGTAGATTGGTTTGTTGGAGCATTGAGAGATAAAATGAGTCGTTTAGCTCCAACCAAAACTAGAAGTCCAAAGTCTAAATGCTATGTATCTTCAGATTTAAAGCTGGCATCTCATGTATATATAACTAACGAAAACAGACAGAATTGTCTGACTCCATTCTATAAGGGGCCATTTAAAGTCAATCATATGACTGAGAAAAATGCATTTATAGAAGTAAATGGCACTGTAGAATGTGTAACACTGGATCGCTGCATTCCACAGTTTATATGGACGGAGGAGGAGACTGAGGAACAGTATCCATCGAAGTATCCAGAAGCTGAGGCGAGATGTGACTCAGAAATGTGTGAGAAAAATGGAAGAGTCGAACAAATATGGAAAAGAAGTAAAGATTAAAACCAAGACAACTGAGAATAAAGAGCAATGCAATATGAAAATGAAATCAAGTGAAGTACCAGCACAACTTAATGAAACTCGTTCTGGAAGAGTCATCAAGAAAGCGAAGAATGAGGACTACATCATGTATGGTTAATCAACTTAAACATGAGTGTTTGTGGAGGTTAATTTAATTATTGGACACCAATTAACTCCTCATATAAAAATCAATTTTTATTTTTGGATATTTCACGTTATCGCTGGTTTCGTAAAACAATATTGTATTTTTTGAAAAAATATTGTAAATTTTTTTTGGAAGTTCTTTTGTTCATATTGTCGAAGTTTTTGACTTGTCTTGTGGAAGGTGCAAAGAGTTTTTTTCTGAGTTGCAGAAGCGCACAAGCGGAACACTGCGTGGTTCCATCTACGATATCTTTGCTAATAAATTATTGTAATATACTCATCTATTGTTCTGATTAATTATCAGCAAAAAGAACAACAAATTTGCTTCAGGTAATTGACGTGGATATTTGTTTTAAGGTCAACCCCTGTCTTGTCCTGTAAACCGTGAATATCAGCGTATTCTTGTAAGCTTAATTAATATAATATATAAATTGCAAGTAATTTAATAATATTATTGTAACACGCGGCTCCGTGTTACAACCCATCGATACAGTGCTCTTTAAGGTCAAATAGTCTAAATCTGTTCTTATATACTCATTATTTTCCTCTCTTCTATCGTAATCTACGTTATATCTGCTCTTCTATCTCACTCCACCATGAACCAGCCTTCGTCGCCAGCCCCCATCTCCCCGTTCCTCACCCAAAAGGTTATCTCCAACATTACTGACCTCAAACAGAAAATGGCGGACATCACTGGATTACTTGGAGCACTGAAAGGCAACCCTTCAGTCTTCACTGTCCAGCCCCATTTGTTGCGTCAAGCTGATGCGTTTCTGAATGGGGTAGCCAGGGAGGTTGCCCTGCGATAACACAAGAGAAACCTCTTTTTATTGTCTCAGAGAAAAAAGGCCGTTCTTAATTCTAAAGTAGAAGGCCAGAATTAATATTCCATAAAAATTTCATTTCATACAATTGAAGCGACAGTGCCGAAGTATCCACGGTAATATAATGTGGACAAGATATCCCAGCATGTCACTGTCAAATTGCAGCTTCAAGAACTAAACAAACTTAAAGAGAAAAAGGAAAGTTCTTAATACTGAAATCGGAATGGCAGGATGCCAAAAAATCCAGTCTTTCACAAAAAGAATTTTCCATACAATATAAGAGACCGTGCCTATCTCTCCACGCTAATCAAATGTGGATAAGAAATCTGAGCATGTCGCTGTCAAATTGTAGATGCAGTAAATAATGAAATTCACAGAGAAAAAGGCCGTTCTTAATTCTAAAGTAGAAGGCCAGAATTAATATTCCATAAAAATTTCATTTCATACAATTGAAGCGACAGTGCCGAAGTATCCACGGTAATGTAATGTGGACAAGATATCTGAGCATGTCGCTGTCAAATTGCAGCTTCAAGAACTAAACAAACTTAAAGAGAAAAAGCAAAGTTCTTAATATTGAATCGGAATGGCAGGATGCCAAAAAATCCAGTCTTTCACAAAAAGAATTTTCCATACAATATAAGAGACCGTGCCTAGCTCTCCACGCTAATCAAATGTGGATAAGAAATCCGAGCATGTCGCTGTCAAATTGTAGATGCAGTAAATAATGAAATTCACAGAGAAAAAAGGCCGTTCTTAATTCTAAAGTAGAAGGCCAGAATTAATATTCCATAAAAATTTCATTTCATACAATTGAAGCGACAGTGCCGAAGTATCCACGGTAATGTAATGTGGTCAAGATATCTGAGCATGTCACTGTCAAATTGCAGCTTCAAGTACTGTACTGAATCAAAGTAACAAGCACAGCAATCGGGCAGAATGATTAGACAAATCAGAAGAAAGAGTTGCCTAAAATATTAGGCTTTATTCATCATATAATGCAGATATACATGCTAAAAGACAAAACAAAACATGTTAGTATACGAACGGTGTTAATATAAATGTGTGTACAAATAAACAAACATATCATTCTCCTCCACTGCGATTTGTAGCGTAGCGTCAGAGTCAAAACAAGACTGTTATAGTAGCAATTCAAAGAGGATTGAGAAAACATAGTATTTAAACATTTCCACTTCGTAAATTATAAGAATGAACACGTTGTTGTTGATTGATAGGGTTTTCGAGATTCTCTGATAGGTCACGAGCATTTGAGTTATCCGTAGATTCACCATTTGCCTTAACATTATCAATATCGGTATCGTCATTATAGGAAGTTTGTTCATCAGCAACAACCGGTTCATTTTCACAGAGTCCCATATTAGTTCCAGCTTCATTCATCAATGCGTCGGAGCCTTTCGGGGCTAATTGACGGATAGATACTGTATCTTCTCTTCCATCAGAAAAACGAACATGCGCATAGTTAGGATTGCAATGAATTAGTTCAACTTCTTCCACAGAGGGGTCATATTTAGAAATACTAGCATTCTTCTTGAGTAAAACTTTGCCAGGAACAGTAAGCCAGGTTGGGAGTGTGTTACCAAAAGTCGACCTTCTATTGTGTCGAAAAGACGCTCGTGAGGGGTTTCGTTGGTAGATGTGCACAATAATGAACGGATTGAATGTAATGCGTCCAGCAGCACGCATTCCCAGTTTTCAACTGAAAGCTTTTTTGATCTGAGAGCGAGAAGGATCGATTTCCATAAGGTACCATTCATTCTTTCTACCTGTCCATTTCCTTTGGGATTATAAGGAGTCGTTCTACTCGAAGCTATACCTTTTTCCCGAAGAAAATTTTGTACCTCGGTCAACATGAAGGAAGAACCTCTGTCTGAGTGAATGTACGAAGGCATCCCAAACATTGCGAATATTTGACACAAGTGAAGTATGACGGTGTGACTGCTAAGGTCAGGACAAGCAAATGCAAAGGGAAATCGAGAATATTCATCGATGACCGTCAGTAGATAACGATTACGAGTTGATGAAGGAAGAGGTCCTTTAAAATCGATAGATAACCGCTCAAACGGTTGGGTAGCTTTGATTAATTGGCCTTGAATTGCCGAAGGAAATCTGGGTTTGATTTCAGAGCACACTTCACAACTCAAGGTCATTTTTCGAATTTCATCAATAGAATATGGTAAATTACGAGATTTCACAAAGTGGAGCATACGAGAAATTCCAGGATGACAAAGATGATCATGTATTTGTTTTAAATCCAGTCCATTTAGAAGCGCACCACAACAGGATCGACTTAGTGCATCTGCTGCTTTATTATCTTTTCCAGGTCTATAGACAACATCGAAGCTGTAAGGTGATAATTCCATTTTCCAGCGCAAAATTTTATCGTTCTTCACCTTTCCCCGATTTTGATTGCCAAAAATAAAGGAAACAGATCTTTGATCAGTGACAAGTTTAAAATGATTACCCAAAAGTAAATGCCTCCATTTTCGAATAGCTTCAACCACGGCATAGGCTTCTTTTTCAACAACTGAGTGATGTTTTTCAGATGGCGTCAACGTCCGAGAGAAAAACGCCACAGGTCTTCCATCTTGGTTAAAAGTGGCAGCAATAGCTACGTCCGAAGCATCAGTTTCGACGACAAACGGAATATCACAACGAATAGAAGCTAAAGTTGCTACGGCTAATTCTTTTTTAAGATCATCGAAATTTTGTTTCACAGAGATGGGCAAAGGAAAAGTTCGATTATGAACGAGTGAGTGGATTTTATCGGAGAAGTTGGAGATCCACGGCGAATAATAAGCGAAAAATCCCACAATTCTTCGTTGCGATTGCACATTCGACGGTGGTGGGAGATCTTGTAAAGGCTTTAATCGGTCAGGATCAGGTTTAATTTTTCCATTCGATATTTGAAAGCCAAGGAGAGTAATTTCTTTAGCTGCGAAAATGCTCTTTGATTCATTTAAGGTCAATCCATATTTTTAGCGGCATTAAGAAATTTGTTGAGATTTGTTTCGTGTTCAAGCGTATCTCTTCCGCAAACTGTCACATTGTCCACATAGACAAATGTATCTGTGAGATGTTCCTGTGCGATTATATGATCCATAGTTCTTTGGAAACATGAGACACCATTCGTCACTCCGAAAGGAATGCGACGGAATTGAAACAAGCGTCCACACGCTTCGAAAGCAGTAAATACCTTTTCATGTTCTTGGATGGGTATCTGGTGGTAAGCGCTTTTGAGATCCAAAGCGCTGAATATATGATATTTTGAAATGGTTTCAGCCAGTTGGTCTATTTTCGGCAAAGGATAGGCGTCTAATAGTGTGAATTTGTTGACTGTTTGGCTGTAGTCCACAACCATACGTTTCTTGTGATTCTCATTCGATACCACGAGAACTTGTGCTCTCCACGGGGATGTTGAAGGTTCGATAATGCCATCAGAAACTAATCTATTTATTTCATCCCGGATAAATATTTCATCCATTCGATTGTACCTTCTTGATTTCGTAGCAATAGGCCTCCAGTTAGCAGTTAAATGGTGGAAAAGAGGCGGGGACGTAACAGATGCAGGTTTCAGTAAACAGACGGTGAATGACGATTTATGACCACCAAAAGAGATATTTACACTTTTATGCAATCCAAGGAAGTCATGACCGAGAAGTACGTCAGTACAAAGATCAGAAAGTATAGATAGCTTGATATTTTGATAAACACATGATTTGTATTGAATCGACACAAAACAATGACCTTTGGTATGACTCGAAAATGAGCTAGACGCCATGGTTATTGTTTCTTGAGAGGGGTGAATTTTCCAATTATTTTCAAAACGAAGGCTTCTGAAACATAACTACAGGAACTGCCTGTATCAATGAGAGCATGACAATTTATGTTATTGACTTCTAGATTTATTACACATTTGGTGAGACAATCAGGAGCAGCAGCAAATACAGTTGCAGATATGGTAGGATGAAGCGTCGAAACCACTGGGCGGTGATTCTTAGAGCGACATACCTTTTGAAAATGTCCTTTGTTTCCACAACTTTTACAGAAGGCGTTTCTGGCCGGACATTTCCATCTTAAATGATAATCGTACCCACAAAAGTCACATTTTTGTTTAACAGCAGCAACAAGATTATCTGTAGATTTATCGGAGGTTGATGAAGGACAGAGTGGCTGAACTGTTGCAGTGTGTGCAGAATTCAAACAGTTTTGATATGATAATGATTGCTTTTCCGCCATTTCGAGACCACGTGCTTGATCAAAAGCCGCTTGAAAATTAAGTGAGTTGTGTTCTAAGAGACGTTGTCTGATTGAATTGGACTGGATTCCATTAATGAAGGCATCGCGCAGAGCATCGTCTCGATTTTCCTCGGCCGTAGTTGGTTTGAAATTGCATTCCCTAGCTAACGATTTCAGAATCTGAACAAATTGATCCAATGTTTGTCCATTTTCTTGTTTAGTAGTCGCGAGTATATGACGAACAAAGACTTCATTTTTCGGTCTGACATAGAGATTCATTAGAGTTTTGATAGCATGATCATAAGTATCACAATCAACGATGTGTTCATATACGTTAGGAGAGACGTAGGAAATAAGAGTGTCCAATTTATCCGGATTCATGGATTCGACCGCTTTTAGGAGGCCACAGAATGTACGATACCAATGATTCCATTGTTTTGCTGCATCTGGTGCACTAGGTTCAACATCCAATCTATCAGGTCGAATTAGGCGTTCCATGATTGGGTTATATGATGAATAAATTGTTCTGAATCACAGTAACAAGCACAGCAAACGGGCAGAATGATTAGACAAGTCAGAAGAAAGAGTTGCCTAAAATATTAGGCTTTATTCATCATATAATGCAGATATACATGCTAAAAGACAAAACAAAACATGTTAGTATACGAACGGTGTTAATATAAATGTGTGTACAAATAAACAAACATATCAAGTACTAAACAAACTTAAAGAGAAATAAGAAAGTTCTTAATATTGAATCGGAATGGCAGGATGCCAAAAAATCTAGTCTTTCACAAAAAGAATTTTCCATACAATATAAGAGACCGTGCCTAGCTCTCCACGCTAATCGAATGCGGATAAGAAATCTGAGCATGCCGCTGTCAAATTGCAGATTCAAGAACTAAACAAACTTAAAGAGAAATAAGAAAGTTCTTAATATTAAATCGGAATGGCAGGATGCCAAAAAATGCAGTCATTCAGAAAAAAATTTTCCATACAATATAAGAGACCGTGCCTAGCTCTCCACGCTAATCAAATGTGGATAAGAAATCCGAGCATGTCGCTGTCAAATTGTAGATGCAGTAAATAATGAAATTCACAGAGAAAAAAGGCCGTTCTTAATTCTAAAGTAGAAGGCCAGAATTAATATTCCATAAAAATTTCATTTCATACAATTGAAGCGACAGTGCCGAAGTATCCACGGTAATGTAATGTGGTCAAGATATCTGAGCATGTCACTGTCAAATTGCAGCTTCAAGAACTAAACAAACTTAAAGAGAAAAAGCAAAGTTCTTAATATTGAATCGGAATGGCAGGATGCCAAAAAATCCAGTCTTTCACAAAAAGAATTTTCCATACAATATAAGAGACCGTGCCTAGCTCTCCACGCTAATCGAATGTGGATAAGAAATCTGAGCATGTCGCTGTCAAATTGCAGATTCAATAAATAATGAAATTCACAGAGAAAAAGGCCGTTCTTAATTCTAAGAAGTCAGAAGGCCAGAATATCATATTTCCATAAAAATTCATTTCATACAATTGAAGCGACAGTGCCGAAGTATCCACGGTAATGTAATGTGGACAAGATATCTGAGCATGTCGCTGTCAAATTGCAGCTTCAAGAACTAAACAAACTTAAAGAGAAAAAGCAAAGTTCTTAATATTGAATCGGAATGGCAGGATGCCAAAAAATCCAGTCTTTCACAAAAAGAATTTTCCATACAATATAAGAGACCGTGCCTAGCTCTCCACGCTAATCAAATGTGGATAAGAAATCTGAGCATGTCGCTGTCAAATTGCAGATTCAGTAAATAATGAAATTCACAGAGAAAAAGGCCGTTCTTAATTCTAAAGTAGAAGGCCAGAATTAATATTCCATAAAAATTTCATTTCATACAATTGAAGCGACAGTGCCGAAGTATCCACGGTAATGTAATGTGGACAAGATATCTGAGCATGTCGCTGTCAAATTGCAGCTTCAAGAACTAAACAAACTTAAAGAGAAAAAGCAAAGTTCTTAATATTGAATCGGAATGGCAGGATGCCAAAAAATCTAGTCTTTCACAAAAAGAATTTTCCATACAATATAAGAGACCGTGCCTAGCTCTCCACGCTAATCGAATGTGGATAAGAAATCTGAGCATGCCGCTGTCAAATTGCAGATTCAAGAACTAAACAAACTTAAAGAGAAATAAGAAAGTTCTTAATATTAAATCGGAATGGCAGGATGCCAAAAAATGCAGTCATTCAGAAAAAAATTTTCCATACAATATAAGAGACCGTGCCTAGCTCTCCACGCTAATCAAATGTGGATAAGAAATCTGAGCATGTCGCTGTCAAATTGTAGATGCAGTAAATAATGAAATTCACAGAGAAAAAAGGCCGTTCTTAATTCTAAAGTAGAAGGCCAGAATTAATATTCCATAAAAATTTCATTTCATACAATTGAAGCGACAGTGCCGAAGTATCCACGGTAATGTAATGTGGACAAGATATCTGAGCATGTCACTGTCAAATTGCAGCTTCAAGAACTAAACAAACTTAAAGAGAAAAAGCAAAGTTCTTAATATTGAATCGGAATGGCAGGATGCCAAAAAATCCAGTCTTTCACAAAAAGAATTTTCCATACAATATAAGAGACCGTGCCTAGCTCTCCACGCTAATCGAATGCGGATAAGAAATCTGAGCATGCCGCTGTCAAATTGCAGATTCAAGAACTAAACAAACTTAAAGAGAAAAAGCAAAGTTCTTAATATTGAATCGGAATGGCAGGATGCCAAAAAATCCAGTCATTCAGAAAAAAATTTTCCATACAATATAAGAGACCGTGCCTATCTCTCCACGCTAATCAAATGTGGATAAGAAATCCGAGCATGTCGCTGTCAAATTGCAGATTCAGTAAATAATGAAATTCACAGAGAAAAAAGGCCGTTCTTAATTCTAAAGTAGAAGGCCAGAATTCATATTCCATAAAAATTTCATTTCATACAATTGAAGCGACAGTGCCGAAGTATCCACGGTAATGTAATGTGGTCAAGATATCTGAGCATGTCACTGTCAAATTGCAGCTTCAAGAACTAAACAAACTTAAAGAGAAAAAGCAAAGTTCTTAATATTGAATCGGAATGGCAGGATGCCAAAAAATCCAGTCTTTCACAAAAAGAATTTTCCATACAATATAAGAGACCGTGCCTAGCTCTCCACGCTAATCAAATGTGGATAAGAAATCTGAGCATGTCGCTGTCAAATTGCAGATTCAGTAAATAATGAAATTCACAGAGAAAAAAGGCCGTTCTTAATTCTAAAGTAGAAGGCCAGAATTCATATTCCATAAAAATTTCATTTCATACAATTGAAGCGACAGTGCCGAAGTATCCACGGTAATGTAATGTGGACAAGATATCTGAGCATGTCACTGTCAAATTGCAGCTTCAATAACTAAACAAACTTAAAGAGAAAAAGCAAAGTTCTTAATATTGAATCGGAATGGCAGGATGCGTAAAAATCGATGCTTTCACAGAATAAATTTTCCATACAATATAAGAGACCGTGCCTAGCTCTCCACGCTAATCGAATGTGGATAAGAAATCTGAGCATGTCGCTGTCAAATTGCACATTCAAGAACTAAACAAATTTAAGGAGAAAAGTCTTTCTTAATTATTACTCTGCAGGACAGAATGTACAATAATACAATGATATTTTCGACAATTTTATTTCACATAATATAAGCGACAGTGCCTAGGTATCTACGCTAACCGAATGTGGATAAGAAATCTGGGCATGTCCTTGTCAAATTGCAGATTCAATATATTAGAACAGTTCTTAATTCTGAACCAGAAGTACAGAAACAAAAATTACCACTGACATTTCCCATAAAAATTTCATTTCATACAATTGAAGCGACAGTGCCGAAGTATCCACGGTAATGTAATGTGGACAAGATATCTAAGTCTGTCACCGTCATATTGCAGCTTCAAGAACTAAACAAACTTGAAGAGAAAAAGCAAAGTTCTTAATATTGAATCGGAATGGCAGGATGCCTAAAAATCCTGTCTTTCACAAAAAGAAGTTTCCATACAATATAAGAGGCCGTGCCTAGCACTCCACGCTAATCGAATGTGGATAAGAAATCCGAGCATGTCGCTGTCAAATTGCAGATTCAATAAATAATGAAATTCACAGAGAAAAAAGACAGTTCTTAATTCTAAAGTTGAAGGCCAGAATTTATATTCCATAAAAATTTCATTTCATACAATTGAAGCGACAGTGCCGAAGTATCCACGGTAATGTAATATGGACAAGATATATGAGCATGTCGCTGTCAAATTGCAGCTTCAAGAACTAAACAAACTTAAAGAGAAAAAGCAAAGTTCTTAATATTGAATCGGAATGGCAGGATGCCTAAAAATCCAGTCTTTCACAAAAAGAAGTTTCCATACAATATAAGAGACCGTGCCTAGCACTCCACGCTAATCAAATGTGGATAAGAAATCCGAGCATGTCGCTGTCAAATTGCAGATTCAGTAAATAATGAAATTCACAGAGAAAAAGGACCGTTCTTAATTCTGAAGCAGAAGGCCAGAATTCATATTCCATAAAAATTTCATTTCATACAATTGAAGCGACAGTGCCGAAGTATCCACGGTAATTTTATGTGGACAAGATATCTGAGCATGTCACTGTCAAATTTCAGTTTCAAGAACTAAACAAACTTAAAGAGAAAAAGCAAAGTTCTTAATATTGAATCGGAATGGCAGGATGCCAAAAAATCCAGTCTTTCACAGAATAAATTTTCTGTGCAATATAAGAGACCGTGCCTAGCTCTTCACGCTAATCGAATGTGGATAAGAAATCTGAGCATGTCGCTGTCAAATTGCAGATTCATGAACTAAACAAATTTAAGGAGAAAAGTCTTTCTTAATTTTTACTCTGCAGGACAGAATGCACAATAATACAGTTATATTTTTGACAAAAATTTTATTTCACACAATATAAGCGACAGTGCCTAGGTATCTACGCTAGCCGAATGTGGAAAAGAAATCTGGGCATGTCGCTGTCAAATTGCAGATTCAATATATGAGGACAGTTATTAATTCTGAAGCAGAAAGCCAGAATTCCCAAAAAAACCACTGACATATACCATAAAAATTTTGTTTCATACAATAGAAGCGACAGTGTCGAAGTATCCACGGTAATGGAATGTCGATAAGAAATCTGAGCATACCACAGTCAAATTGCCGCCTCGAGAAGCGGAAGGGCAGAATGCAAAAATAACCACTGGCATTTGCCACGAGTGTATTGTTTCATACAATAGAAGCGACAGTGCCGAAGTATTAACGGTAATGCAATGTGGACAAGATATCTGAGCATGTCGCTGTGAAATTGCAAATTTAAGTAAAAAGCAAACATAAAGAGAAAAAGTTCCGTCCTAAATACTGAAGCGGAAGTGTAGAATGCACAATAATAGTTAAAATTTACCATAAAAATTTTATTTCAAACAATAGAAGCGACACTGCCTAGGTATCTAAGTAAACAAATGTGGATAAGAAATCTTTTTCCAGATATATCCAGAGCTTTGACTTATTATCGTTAACCATTGTGATCACGGTTACACGTTCCTTCGTAGCGACAGAACTGTCGGTCGTGGGGGCGGACTAGCTGTCTATGTCAGATCACTTCTCCTGCTCAAACGTTTGTCGACATCGAACTCACAAGGATTGGAATTTTTTTCGTTTCAGCTACAATTCCATAACCAAAGCATATCTACCTGTGTTGTCTACAGACTCCCTAACCTCTCAATCACCGACGACACTCGCGGGGCCCAACCTCTATCTACTTTCTTCTCTCTATACTCCGATCGGTACGTCGTTGTGGGTGATCTCAACCTCCCCATGACTAACTGGGAAAATCTAACTTCTGAAGGTGACCCACTGCTTCAACTCTTCGCGAACAACCTGTTAAACCAATTCGTGCACTTTCCTACCCGAGGGAACAATCAACTGGACTGTGTCCTCTCCAACAAAGAGGTGACTGATGTTCATTCTCGGGAGATCTTCCCTAATCTTGATCACTGTCAGGTATCCTTCCTCATTCCTCTCTTATCCTTTACCCCGAGAGAAGACACCCAATCATTCAGGCGATTCACCAACTGGTTAGAGTTCCGCCGACTCTGTGACGCCGTTAACTGGAGGGACCTCTTTCTCCCAAACAATCTCTCCTCATGCTTTTCCGAAGTCCATAACATCCTATCCTCCGCCACCTCTATTCAACACATACACGCGACGAATAAGTTGAACACTCTGTTTAAGGCACGCAACTCTCGACTACGCACATCGTCACTTGCTCGCGCCCTCGCACTGCGACGCATCGATGGATAAAGGTTATCAACAAACAAGCGCTCCACATCGAAAGACGCATCCGCTCAGCTCCTAACCCCCGGGCAAAGTTCGCTATCATCAAACACCAATTGCTGCAAAAGCCCAAAACCTCGTATATTAACTTCTCTCAGTCAGACGACTCCTGCTTTGCCAACGATTTTCTGACTTACCTCCTCGACACCTTTTCCACTCCGACTCCGCCTATCGAGATGTTAGACAACGGAGACACCGAGAACCTACGCTGGTTCTACGTCTCACCGGCTTCCGTCGCCCAAGCAATTAAAGACATTAAATCTAAACACCAATTTGATCAATATGGTGTCTCGGTCAGCATGATTGCTCTTCTAGGCTGGAACGTCTTCTCTCTGATTGCCGATGTTATTAATCATTGTCTCGAAACCACCTATCTTCCCCCGGACTGGCTTAATTCGACGATCTCTCCTATCCCTAAAAATGGCACTTCGTCGATCTCATCATTTAAAGATCTCCGCCCCATTACTATCGTCCCTTCTTTCACCAAAATCTTCGACAGGATCTTATACAACCTAATCTACCTCTTCATTAAGTCACATGTAAACTTCTATCCCCTCGATGATCAACATGGTTTTTTGAATGGCCGCTCCTCTTCCACCAACTTAGTTAGTGTTCTCGATCATTGCTACTCCTAAAGGGCTTCAGTGCACTCTCCTCTTCCTGGATATATCCAAGGCTTTTGACTCGCTGTCATTTTCAGCAATCGAATCCGCATTACTGAGAAGCGGTATTTGCGGTAACGTTCTCAATCTTATCAGTTAATATCACCGAAACCGATGTGCGACAATAAAAGTCGGCAGTAATCATTTGAGGCCAGCCCATATCCAAACCGGTGTTCCCCAGGGCTCCGTAATTGGTCCTATTCTCTTCAACCTTACGTCTGCGCACATACAGATTTAAGACAACCTTTTCAAATATGCGGATGACATGGTTATCGTATTCAGTAACCCCATAGCATCCAACCCCTCCTTACCCCTTATATCGGAGCTCTCTGGTCTTAATCTTTCCTTCTGGACTCACTGATACCAGGTCTCAGCCCATTCCTGACCCCATCATATCCACGTTGTGGATACTTTATTACGTTTTGCTCATCCAATTCTTTTCTTTCTTGTTTCAGCGGAAGACCGGAAACTCAACAGCCCTACCGATCCACCAACGGTTCGCTTCGGACTTCGACTCTCCCTGGTCTTCTTTCAATCACAATCACGTGCGATCCCTGCAAGACTCGCTCGCCTCAATCCTGCTGATTCCATCCATGTCCATGCTTTGCTCCATCAATTCAATCGTCACGACAATGGACTCTATCTTTTCATCTTCATCTTTGTTTTCGATCTCACATTCACCTTGAAGATCTGATACTTCACGGACTATCTCCAATTGATCTTGTCTAGTCAAATGGAACTTCGGTTATATTTATTATTCACCAGATTGAACTATCTTCATGTTAATGATAACTTTTCCCCTCCCCAACCCCTCTCCCTGCTATTTAATACTTTGCTAGTCACAATTCCACTCACCTCCACATATCCTACCCTTGATTTGTATATTTCAATGGTTGGGCCAGTTGGACTTTGATACCAAATTTAATGCATTATTATTATTATTATTATTATTATATCGTCGAAGTTTTTGACTTGTCTTGTCGCATGTGAAAAGAGTTTTTTCTGAGTTGCTGAAGTGCACAAGCGGAACACTGCGTGGTTCCATCTACGATATCTTTGCTAATAAATTATTGTAATATACTCATCTATTGTTCTGATTAATTATCAGCGAAAAAACGCGCGCGGTTTGAAATGGCTCCGATTTTGTCGCATTCCGATATTGAAAAAATTGTTATGCATCTTCAGAACTCCATGAAGGTGTTGAAGGATGAAAACAACTATTTAAAAAATGAGATGTCCAAATTGAAGAATGGTGCAGTTGTGAATGCAACGAAATTGGAGCAATCGGTGAAGAATAATGAAACAATAAGCGCGAGTATAGTTGAACTGAATGAGGCATTACTTGTGAAGTTAGACAAGTTACAGACAGATGTTCTACCATGGATTGAATTCGCCGATATAACAGTGGAAGGTTACAAGTCTGAAAAGCAGCCGAGACATACGCCTCGCCCTTTCTTTGTTCGCCCGCAGTTCCACAGCTGCAAGAGAGTACTCGTTCGCAACGACACTGCTGTTGACGGCGTGTATAAACAGCAAGAACCACAAGTACATGCTGTAATAGCAGATTCTGTCACGATGCAGCCAGTCAGGGCAGATACCGAAAACAACCTGATTATACAAGAAACCTTGCGTTTCTTATGTAGAGAAGTTGCTAGCCGATGTCAAGGTCCATATCATTGGCATGAATTTCTTGACACATTTCAAGCTGACATTAGACCCAAAAGCTAGGACTATCGCAGAAGGCGTAGGGATATCAACACCTACTGAGTCCAACACGTCGGCAGTTTGAACAGTCCTTTTGCCTCGCCCAACAGTCGCACATGACTTTGCCGATATAATCGAGAAGCACATAGCAGTGTTTCAAACTTTCAGTGCCAAAAGGGTAGGTTTGAAAACGGGAGTAGAACACCAGATAGAATTGGTAGCTCCGTTGCCTTGTTCACCAAAGGCTCAACCATTGGCACAACAGAAGCAACAATTTGCTTTTAAATACTGTAGAAGAATGTGGAATAATAGGACGGTACCGTCCTATTATTCCACATTCTTCTACCAAATATATAGTGGTTAAAGGGCGTAATACCGGCTCCTACTGATGAGTCGCCAGTAAGCACGAAACGAATGTGCATGAGATTATACTTTCCGTTCATGCTGCCTTGGTTTATCCTTCTGGTCACAACTGAACTAATTTGTTACTAGGTTCGCAAAACCCTAATACATACTAACAATTTGCTTTGTTCGAATTTCACTAATTGTGCGAAGAGGGAATTTGTAGTAGGTGAAATTCCAATTTAGCTTCCATAAATGTAGTAGTTCCTAAACCTGAACCAGGACAATGGAGGGTTTGTGGGAATTATCGTCTTTTAAACTCAATGAAGAAAGGTGATTCTTATTTTATCCCTAACAAGAGTACTCTGCTCCGAGACATAATGGGATATGAGGTTTATTCAACTTTAGATCTCCAGAAAGCTGCTACCACATTCTCTTTATCAGCAGTACGAGAGACAATGATATCAAAATTTGCAAATCATTCTGACGATCGTCTAATTAATGCTCAAATTGTGGCACAGCAGCATAAACAGCACGAAGCACTTTACCAAAAGTAGCATACAATTTTTCTTGGTCATGAAGCTTCCGGCTATAAAATCAAATTGGTCTTACTATATCCTTGTCTCCTTGCTGAAGCACTGACATTATTGCAACGTCTGAGGCATCTTTTATTAGCTAAAATGGCTTCTTACAATTTACAGGTGCTAAAGTGGTTATGTTATTTAGAATTTCTTTAGCTCTATGGAATTTTTCTCGGTCATTCTGACTCAAGTTTATAGGCCAAGACTTTTGGAACATTGTTTTTTCACGTGTGAGATAGAGCGTAAGTGCTTCTAAAATTCCGGCTAGGACTGGATTGAATTCTCGATAGAAGCTGGTCATACCCAGGAATCTTTGCATCTGCTGCACGGTCCGAGACTCAGTTACGTCCTTGATGGCTTGGATTTTATCTTCCTTGAAATCTGACTGCCGTGAGAGGTAAAGAGCTTTCCTCCATCGGTATCTGATAGAACACTTTCTTGAAATCTAAATTCAAATAGAATTGATATCCCATTATGTCTTGATTTCCTACAAATTTATTCTTTGGTTGTGCCTTAGGTAAACAAGGAAACGGAGCCACCAAATCTATTTGGTGCTCTACTATTGTCTTCAATCCATTTCTCTTGGTACTAACAGGGAAATCGGATTCCTGCACATCTGACTTAACTTTGCTAACATCTGCACCCGTGTCTATGCGAATCTGGAATGAAATCAATTAATCCCGAATGATGAATTTATTGCTGTCTAATCAGACAAAGTTTTGAAAACTCTGCATAAACAGACACTAACCATCTTGCCGTCTGTCTCTGTTGTAAAATGAACACGTGTAGAGGCACTTTCTACACGCTTAATTGAAAGCCTCTCGAGCATCACATACGTTTCCGTCTGAGTATCACAAGGTTCTCAAGGCCTAGCCCATTTGAAATGCTCCATAGAGCTTGATATCACTAACATACCAGCTGAACCCACCTAGACTAACTCTCCTATTTTCAATTGTCCTGCTGTCAATGCCATGCTTACGGGAAACGAAAATGACGAAACCGCCCACGAGTAATGCATTGTTATGTGTTCAGCCAACCTCTCAAAATGACTTATTTTGTTGGTTATTGGAGGGTTGTTACTATCATTTGTAGTTGGATATCTATAAAAGTATTTCGGATCTGTTGCGCGGAAATGTCGGAAAAATACAGCGGCTTTTAACTGATGCAGACGTCTGTTGCCTAACCTCGGCCTTTCTGGCCTAAACTGTTTTGAGGTCTACTTTTCTACTGTGCTTAATTTAGCGTCTTAGCATTATGTTAAACCTGAGCTAACTGCCATTTGGCGCCAAGTTTTGCGAATAAAATAGATTTTGCAGAGACCATCTGATTTTTTCTACGATTATACGACGCTTCATACAGTAACATCGCCATTGTGCAGAGCAGGATCTACCTTTGACTGGAATTAATTCGACTGCTTGCCATCGAAAGCAATTAACTTTGCATTTCGACTATAACAATACAACCTCGACAATTCACGGAAAACCGTATGATGTGTATATCTCATCGGATCCGGGTAGGTTAATACTACCATCACCCAGTTTACTAGTTAGTGCTTGCCGATCGTCAGGCCGGGAATTTCTTTGGCTGTTTGGCCATCATTACAGGGTTTCACGTAAGAGCCAATGGTTGCATACATGTAATTAACTAAAAGGTTATGCAATCTTTGCTGATACATGTAATGACGGCTTGTCGCTCGAAAGGACGAGTCTGAAGCATGTCCAACATAACAAAGATACGTTTCAACTTGAGCTAATATTAATTAGTTACGAAATACGTAAATTCCTAACACAGAGGCTCGAAGTTGGCTCTCAAACTATTCATTGGTGTGAAAATGCTTATTTTCTCAAAAGCTTCAACGTCTAGCAAAATTAAAGGTTTCTCCAACCTGTAACATTTCCAAGGATTATTACACACAATACTAGCATAAAATAAAAACATTCAGAAAGTCAAATGTTGTCGCTTTGCACTATCAATTTCGCAAAGATCCGATTGGTCCTTATTTCCAAGTACGCGTGGAGTTTGTCTTCTTTTCGGCTGGGTGCGGATTCGTTCCTTCCATCCGAAGGCATCAACCTCGTTCATACTATACAATGGAACTGAGGTACGATCTAATCTTCGTTGACTGGCGACGTTTCGGAACAGCGTTTTCAGTTACATCATCAGGTCTCTAATCACTTATATACGCCGCCTAATACTCACAATAACAGATTTAAGCAAATGTGTTCCACCACATTTTGTCAAGTTTTTAATTTTATATGAGTTGTCCTTCTACAGGTACTAATATAGCAGTGCAAAAACTATGCGAAAAGATTGGGTTTTCATTTTGCTTTCACTCATTAAAATATTATGATTAATAACGTTTTTATAACGAAACATAATTTTCTTTTATCAAAATATTTCGGCCCATCTTACCGTAGGCCTTCATCAGTTGCATCTCACGAAACAAATGAAGCAAGTATTTTATTTCCTTTAGTCATAATATTTATATACCTCAGACTGATCTTTCATTGAGATATTCGCGTGTCACACATTATTGTGTGTGTGTGCATTTTCATGCCATGAGTGATAAATCCAGAAGTCCGAAAGACTAATGCACATGTTAAATTACAATTCAAACCACTAGGTTGTACTCAAGATAGATTAGTTAATAACCGTTGATGGCGCACGCCACGCATGTGCATGTGTATGTGTATGCATAACTATTTTGATACACATGTACGTACATCTAAATGAAACTGCAGTCAATAGACATTAATTTACCCTTTGTACGTGTCAGACAAATTATTACTTATAAATATTGTATTATTAGAATATTTCCAATGGGTAGGGTGGGAGTGTAAAACAGAAAATTAGGGTTGAATTCAGTAATTGTTTTAAAATCAAATGAATAGTTAAAGATAAAATTTAGAAGACTATATTCATAATAATTGTTTATTCATTTCTTGAATAAAAGCCCACTAATTAGTCAATCTTAATCTGATGTTCTTAATCTTTTACTGGAGCTAGCTTCAGTTACCAATTCATGCAATCGCCTTTTCCTTCCACTAGCTAGTGCAGTATTCCAAATCGGACCTAAAGATTTTTCAACAGCTGTTTCATTCATAATATTCATCTCTAGATTTAATTTCTATAGATTCCCTAATCAATCTCGTCACCCTATTACGACTACATATATTGCTATGCGTTTGCATTCCTCCCAGTCAATAGTATGCCCAGTCTCCACTACATGACGAGCAAGATCTGATTTAGCAATATGTCCATACTTACACGCAGTTTTATGTTCATCTCTTCTTACTTTGATTGGACGCATGGTCTCACCAACATACTTGAGACTACAATCATTGCATGGGATCTCATACACTCCTGAAGTGTCTAAGGGTTCAATCTTTTCTTTTTGGTTAGGGAGTATAGTGCCTAGTGTAAGGGACTGTTTGTGGGATTTTGGCACACTGCTGTTGTAGTGAATGTATTGTCCGGTGAAAGTGGATTTTCTATGTATGGCCAGTGTCAAATCTCCGTTTGCTTCTCGAGTGAGTTTGATGTCAAGGAAGGGAAAACTGTCGTCTTTCTCTAACTCGAGAGTGAATTTGATGTCTGGATCGACTCCATTTGCTTGTTTGAGGATTTCGGAAAGGTCTGCTGCTTCTGAGAGCAACAACAAGATATCATCTACATTTGTAGAGTGCGCACTGGTCAATTATACCTTTTAGGCTCGTTTTTTCCAGGTGATACATGTATACATCTGCCAGGAGGGATGCGATGCAACTTCCCATAGCTACACCATTGATCTGACGGTAGTATATCCCTTCGAATGTAAATTGCACGTTTTTAGTACATGCTAATATGAGGTCTTTGATGTCAAAAAACTCATTTTTGATGAGGTCACACAAGATCTCCGTTGTTTTATCCAGTGGTATGTTTGGTCAAGCGAGACCATTTTATTCTGTAGGATGTTCTTCCCCTTCAATTCATTTGCTAGTTCGAAGGAGTCCTTGATAGTGTTAGCGTTTATGATGCTCCGTATTGGTTCAAGTAGTTTGCAGAGAAACTTGGCTGGTTTATGTTGTGGAGTGTTGATCATTGACATAATGGGCCGCATCGAAGGAGCTCCTGAAACTGTCACAGCTTTATGAGTTTTTGGTTTGCCGTATGTCGTTGAATCATCTTTCTGTTTAATGTCATGCTTAAATTTAGATTGATCATTTATTATATCGCTCATGGCCTTCCTGTAAGTCTCGGCTTCAAGTACAATCATACAAATCCATACGACTTGCCACACCCGAAAAAGGATCAGGAATTGTTATACTTGAGTTCGTCTATGTGCTGTTTTATGATGATTTGTATTGTTCTAGTGCGCTTACTATCTCAGCTTTGAGACCTTGTCCATTGAATTCATGTGAGGCGGTGTCCTTCGTTAAGTCATTGTAGAAATTTTCCGTTCCAGCCTGAATGTCACTTTTGAATAATTGTGAATAAAAGCGTCTGGGTTCGTAGGAAATTTTGATTGCGAAGGAAATTTTTCCAGGTCTCTCGTGAAGTCCTTGGTTTCTTTGTCCGCTGTTATTTTCATCAGTGTTTCTATCTTCTTTGTGAAAGCGGTGTATTCGCCGTCGTTCAGTCTTGCAATTTGACAACCCAGTGATTGAATGATGCTCTCAGCATCTTGCAGTTTTGATTGGTTGTCCTCGATACCATTGAGCAATAAGCGACTTATAAGTATATTCGTCGGTTTTTGGTTATTTATTCTGCACTGCTTGAGGAATCGTTTTGGCACAACATCTGATTCTAAACACGATTTGAAGAACTTAATCCTTTCTAGCAGTTTGGCACACGTACAGTTGGCTGCAATATAAGTGTTTAGTTCCTTACGGGTAAAAGGCTGACCCCGCTCTTTGATGATCTTTATAATGTCCATGCCTTTTTAATTTTACACAGTATATTTATGATTTGGAAGAACAGAACACATTAATAACAAAGTGGATAAAGGCCATTTATTTCGTGAATACTAATCATCATCTTATACAATCATACATATTTATACATTTTGGGTTTTCAATTGATTATGCTAGTGGTAACAAATCTGGCTCGTTTTTACTGCTGTTTCTTGTTTTGACTAGTTGGTAAGTGTGTATGCGTTTGTGTTTGTGTGTATGCGTGTTTGCTTGTTAAGGTCATTCTCGCAGTAAGCGAAGTGATGTCTGAGATCTTGTCACTATTGTTTGATAGCTTGAGAATTAACCATTTGTGCGCATTGTTCACTGTTACATATACAAGTGCTATTTTTCCGAGTATAGTTTATCGTTTCACCTCGTTGCGCACAGTTTTGACGTGGTAACAACGCCAGTGTTGATTGTAGTTTTAAACGCTCACATTGCAGCCAACTGTACTTGTGTCAAACTTCTAGAAAGAATTAAGTTCTTTAAATCGTGTTTAGAATCAGATGTTGTGATAAAAAGATTCCTCAAGCAGTGCAGAAGAAATAATCAAAAACCGACGAATAAACTTATAAGTCGCTTATTGCTCAATGGTATCGAGGACAACCAATCAAAACTGCAAGATGCTGAGAGCATCATTCAATCACTGGGTTGTCAAATTGCAAGACTGAACGACGGCGAATACACCGCTTTCACAAAGAAGATAGAAACGCTGATGAAAATAACAGCGGACAAAGAAACCAAGGACCTCACGAGGGACCTGGACAAATTTCCTACGCAATCAAAATTTCCTACGAACCCAGACGCTTTTATTCACAATTATTCAAAAGTGATCTTGTCAAAACACCAGAAAGAATTACTCTCCTTAAGAGCAAAATTCTGCGTAGTCAAGAAAAACCTAAGTGAACGTGACATTATTGACATTCAGGCTGGAACGGAAAATTTCTACAATGACTTAACGAAAGACACCGCCCCACATGCATTCAATGGACAAGGACTGAAAGCTGAGATAGTAAGCGCACTAGAACAATACAAGAAGGAATTCAAAGGCAGCCAAATCATCACAAAACAGCACATAGACGAACTCAGAAAGCTCCAATCAGACAAATCCATACGACTTGCCACACCCGAAAAAGGATAAGGAATTGTTATACTTGAAGCCGACACTTACAGGAAGGCCATGAACGATATAATAAATGATCAATCTAAATTTAAGCATGACATCAAACAGAAAGATGATTCAACGACATACGGCAAACCAAAAACTCATAAAGCTGTGACAGTTTCAGGAGCTCCTTCGATGCGGCCCATTATGTCAATGATCAACACTCCACAACATAAACCAGCCAAGTTTCTCTGCAAACTACTTGAACCAATACGGAGCATCATAAACGCTAACACTATCAAGGACTCCTTTGAACTAGCAAATGAATTGAAGGGGAAGAACATCCTACAGAATAAAATGGTCTCGCTTGACGTCTCATCCTTATTTACAAACATACCACTGGATAAGACAACGGATGTACTAAAAACGTGCAATTTACATTCGAAGGGATATACTACCGCCAGATCAATGGTGTAGCTATGGGAAGTTGCATCGCACCCCTCCTGGCAGATGTATACATGTATCACCTGGAAAAAACGAGCCTGAAAGGTATAATTGACCAGTGCGCACTCTACAAAAGGTATGTAGATGATATCTTGTTGTTCATCTCAGAAGCAGCAGACCCTTCCGAAATCCTCAAACAAGCAAATGGAGTCGATCCAGACATCAAATTCACTCTCGAGGTAGAGAAAGACGACAGTTTTCCTTTCCTTGACATCAAACTCACTCGAGAAGCAAACGGAGATTTGACACTGGCCATACATAGAAAATCCACTTTCACCGGACAATACATTCACTACAACAGTAGTGTGCCAAAATCCCACAAAAGAAACTTAGTAAACAACCTAGCAAACAGAATCAGGAAGATCTGCTCTGAACACAAGATTGAGGAAGAACTGGGCTACCTCAGGAAAATTTTGCTAATGAACAACTACCCAGAGCGTTTCATTGATGTCAACATCAGACCACGGCAGATTCGTACTAGAGAGGATACCGGCAAGCAGGTTTTCCTAAACTTACCATTTAGAGGCGACGTACCAGCCTCAATAATTGCACGGCGGCTGAATAGAATAACTAAGGACAACTTTCCCAGTGTTAAAGTTAATATGACATTTAGTACACAGAGAATCATGAGGTTGGATGTCAAAGAACAATTGCCAATTCTCTCCAAATCATTCATAGTCTACGGTAGCACTTATATCGGACGTACGAAGAAGCAATTGATAAGCAGAATCTAGCAACATTTGCCACAGAAATTAATTAACAAAGGCTTGCCACCGTCAGGAAAATCAGCTATTTCCGATTATATATTGGCAACGGGGCACCCTGTCAATTCGACCAATCTACTAGTATCCAGCCAAGAACAAACAGGCCCTCGACTAGAATCAACAAACGTACAATCGGATTGGCAACAAACTGAAGTGGAAATAACAGAGGCGCATACGATGACAGAAGTCTCCAAACAATGTGAGCGTTTAACACTGCAATCAACACTGGCGTTGTTACCACGTGAAAACTTTGCGCAACGAGGTGAAACGATCAACTATACTGGGAAAAATAGCACTTGTATATGTAACAGTGAACAATGCGCACAAATGGTTAATTCTCAAGCTATCAAAACAATAGTGACAAGATCTCAGACATCACTTCGCAATACTGCGAGAATGACCTTAACAAGCAAACACGCATACACACAAACACAAACGCATACACACTTACCAACTAATCAAAACTAGAAACTGCAGTAAAAACGAGTGAGATTTGTTACCACTAGCATAATCAATTGAAAACCCAAAATGTATAAATATGTATGATTGTATAAGAGATGATTAGTATTCACGAAATAAATGGCCTTTATCCACTTCGTTATTTGTGTTTTCCTAATTATAAGTAATAATATATATATATATATATATATATATATATATATATATATATCCGCAGCCAGCCAATAAAAAGCCAAAATCGACGCGTGCTTGGAAATGTGGATCAATCCGATCTTTGCGAAAGTGATAGTGCAAAGCGACAATCCGCGAACGCAAATCGCTGGCACTGCGCAACCATTCAAGAAATATATGTTTCAAGAAATTCACGAACATCTGAGGATCAAACCGCAATTTAAATGCATGGAAGGCAATCTGCAAATGAATTTGGAGACCGAATTGGACCATTCTTAATATCTGCTTTTCAAAGAAGGCCGTATGTTGGAGCTTTGTTCAATAACGGTTGCCTCGTTTTTGTGATAGTCGAGACGGCAAAATTAAATATATATCTAATATATTATTTAAACTAAACATGTTGCGCGAAAAGTAATAGATGAGTTACCTGGATTTTCTTGTGCGAAAGAAAAGTGTACTCGGGAAGTTTAGGCTTCTTGTTTCTTAAGCTTCATTCAACGGAAAACTTATTTCACGAACAATTTGACATTTATTAAGTCAAGTGGTAAATTTAGTTTAAACTGTTTCATTTACACTTATTGGTAGGTCTCTTAAACGTAACAGTCTTTTCGCTCCATAAGTGTGAGTCATGCAAGTATGTATGTACGACTATTTTGCATATGGACAATCATCGAAGTGAAACTACAGTGATCTTATGACACGTCTTGACGATTAACGATGAGCGTACAATACGTCAGTGTGTGTGAGGGCGTTTGTTTAGGGCTAAAATGTAATAGGTAAAATATAATTAACTCCACGTGTATCACTAATCTAAATGAAGTTTAAGTGGTAAATGTTTATTCCTCTTTGTACACATCAGACCTATTTTCTACACATTCTTAAATGAAGTATTTAAGAGTGGCATCGTGGAAAACTTGAAGGCATGATACTGTGAAAACACAGAGTGCGAATTTTTTACGATAAATGATTAAAAATTAGCAAAAATATGAAAAAAATCAATAAGATAATATGTTAAAATCAAAGGCAGGTCATATAATAAGTTCGAAGAATAGCACTTGTATTTGTAACAGTGAACAATGCGCACAAATGGTTAATTCTCAAGCTATCGAAACAATAATGACAAGATCTCAGACATCACTTCGCAATACTGCGAACACGCATACACACAAACACAAACGCATACACACTCACCAACTAGATAAAACAAGAAACAGCAGTAAAAACGAGTCAGATTTGTTACCACTAGCATAATCGAGTAATTATAAACGTAAATTGGAGAAAAGAAACAAATGCAGCTTGCTGAGGAAAGTCAGGCCAGTCACGTACAGATAACCAAAACTGAAATTATACACAATTCGAAGCATATTTACTGTCACGTATGTGAGACCAAACTGATAACAACAACAAACAGTATTTAAACTGATAACTGTCAGGTAAATAAATGCAAACAGGTAAATAATCTATTCCCTGTCGTGCAACATGTTTCTTTTACTCTGACGATGTTCATGGAAGTTCGAGAGGCGCAGTGCGTGCGACTAGCGGTAGTTTTGCTATGTTGTTCGACGACTGGTTAAATAAAATGAGATTGGTGTTTACTTCAAGCTCGCAATCTTGATTTAAATAACTATTTTATATATCGTTGTCATTGTTAGCTATTTGGAATATTATTTATGCATTAAACCTGTCTGTTTAATAAAATAACAAGTAATTGCTCATATTCCGCAATTCGAGTCACTTAATCCATCAATTTAACTTTCATCAAGCGCATATTGCATTGTTATAACTGTATTGCTACTATGTCACGGTAATCAAAATTTAAAAATGATAAAACTAAAACCTTGACTATCATATACTATATTTTATTTAAAGCCGGGAACTCTAATGTATAAAATGATGTATGAGGTATTGCGCACATAGCAACAAATTAGTTCAAATATGGAGCAGCAAGTTACGTAGATGGATGGAGAGTGAATGTCATAGCGACGCTTAGGTGAACGATTAAAGAGAGAAAGAAAGAGATAGTCTGGACAACTAACGTTTTGCAAAAAACTAATCGTAAGCACAATGCGAAGTTAATCAACTATTAAAAATAATTGCATAAGAATATTTGCTCATATGACTAAAATAATTCCTTATATCTATATACATATATATCTATAAATAATATCGTAACACCTTTATATATATATAAAAAGAGATAGTCTGGACAACTAACGTTTTTCAAAAAACTAATCGTAAGCACAATGCGAAGTTAATCAACTATTAGAAATAATTGCATAAATAATAATAATTCATTATATCTATATACATATATATCTAAATATAATATCGTAACACATTTATATATATATATTTAGAAGAAGGACCATTGTTAATTGTTAAACATGAACATTTTCTATTCTTATTATATATTTATATATATACATATATATATATATATATATATATATATATATATATATATATATATGTAAATATGTACATTAGTAATAAATATTTATTAGGTTATGCACACCTTATATTAATATATAAAATACATATCAATATGTATAATGTTATATCTACTAACCCTTGCTAAATCGGTATACCCTCTTCTGGAACATTTTTATTGAGAGAAATAAGTATATAGGAAATTGATATTGGTACAGATCATTCGTAATCAGTTTTCTATAAGCGAGGTTTTTACTTAGGTTCCCACTTAATTCATGTTCCGCAGCCTCACGTTTTCTGACCATAGAAAATGCTTCATTAAATATTGGGCCCAATGATTTTTCTACCGATGTTACATTCATTACACCTTTTCCTGATTTTATTTCAATTGACTCTCTAATTAGTCTAGTTAATCTGTTGCGGTTGCATAACGCGATGCGTTTACATCCTTCCCAGTCTATTTCATGACCCGTTTCCTTCGAATGCCTAGCTAGGTCTGATCTTTGAATGTGTCCATATTTGCAGGCTGTCTTATGTTCACCTCTACGAACCTTTATAGGTCGCATGGTTTCGCCTATATACCTGAGATTATATTCTTTGCAAGGTATCGCATATACTCCTGATGTGTCGAGGGGTTCTACTCTTTCTTTTTGGTTAGGTAGTTTATTGCCTATAGTGAGCGATTGTCTTAAAACTGTTTTAATATTGTATTTAGCTGCTATTATTCTAATTTTCCTGCTCAATTTAGAATCAGGTAATACCATAATTTTGTGCTTCTCCGGTTCCGTTTCCTTCTTTACTTTGTTTATTATATTATTATTAAATCTCTGTAACATCTCATCTATTAATCTATCTATTATACTTGACGGATAGCCATGTAGTTCGAATATTTCTTTTAATCTCCTCATTTTCTTTTCTCTATTATCTTTATCCATTATTCTAAGAATCCTTAATATCAGGGATTTAAGAATGCCTATTTTCATTCCATATGGGTGATTTGATAAGAAATTAAGAATTAGTCCTGAATAAGTCTCTTTTCTAAAAATATCTCTTTCCAATCTGGAACCATTCCGTTTTATTTTCACATCCAAAAAGGGTAATTCATCATTATTCTCTTTTTCCAATGTAAACTTTAATTCACCTAATTGGTTGGCTAATTCGAGGAATTTATTTAACTCATTATCCCCATGATTCCAAATTATAAACATATCATCCAGGAATCTTACATACAAGTTTGGCTTAAGAGGAGATTTTAACAACAGATTTTTTTCAAAATAGAGCATAAAAATATTAGCAACCGGGACTGATAGTGGTTGTCCCATAGGGACACCTTTAACTTGTTTATAAAATTCATTTCTGTTGCATAGAAATTTCGACAATCTATACGATTAATCTAAGTGGTTTCCCATGTTTATGAATTTTTACTAGAACGTAAACTCTCGGAGGGACTGTGTCACGTTGTATTAATGAATTCCCAAGTCCTGTTACTAATTCCTTCGACTCAAACATTCTATTAATTATAGTCTTAACTTGTCCTTGTAACTTATCAGATGGATCTTTATTTATTTTATTATAGACCTCTAAATTATTTAATTGTTCATACACTTTCAATTCATAATCTGACCGGTTCATAAGTACCGTTGCCTTAAGGCATATTACTTTATTGGATAATAATTCTGTTCTTAAGCGTTTTAGATCATAACTCTGCTTGCATCTCACCTCTTTGTGCTCTAACACCGCTTTGGACACATCCAATTCAAACCTAGTCTTATCTTTGATCTGGGAGAAACTGGGCAATCTTAACTGTTTCTGTAATTATCTCATTCCTAGGTACGTAATCAATAGGGATCGCAGTATTAAGTCCAAGATTAAGAATTTGTTTTTGGTCTTCCTTGAGATCCATTCTCGATAAATTAACTAAACGTTTGGACATGACCTCTTCAATTCTCTTATTTCTCAAAGGGCAATTAATTCCCAATTTTGCTAGTTTTTTTCATGCCTTTGTCTAATTTTTTTAATTTCATTATCCCTCGTTTTGTCTGTGAAATCTTCAATATGTTTGAAATCCAACATACATAATCTCGCCAGTAATATGGACCTTATTTTTGTCTTCTTTCTAATCAGTTCAAATTTACGTTTGTTTAGTTTATTAATCGATATTTTTATTAAATGTAAACAAATCTCATGCTTAAGAGTATTTCCTACTTTATCCAAAACAAATGAAAGTTTAAATCTAAAACATTTCGGTATAACATTAAATTTTAAACATTTATTAAAGAACGACTATTGCCCGCGTACGCAAAACGCGGCATTGAAAAGATTAAAGCTGACACACCGCAAAATATTAACATAAAAAAATACTTGAGTATCAAATATGATGCAACAATCGTCACACTTATGAATCAGTACAAACGGAAGAAGATGCAGATTGTTAGGCAAGTGGAAAATACCTCGTTCCTTAATAAATGTTTAAAATTTAATGTTATACCGAAATGTTTTAGATTTAAACTTTCATTCGTTTTGGATAAAGTAGGAAATACTCTTAAGCATGAGCTTTGTTTACATTTAATAAAAATATCGATTAATAAACTAAACAAACGTAAATTTGAACTGATTAGAGAGAAGACAAAAATAAGGTCCATATTACTGGCGAGATTAGGTATGTTGGATTTCAAACATATTGAAGATTTCACAGACAAAACGAGGGATAATGAAATTAAAAAAATTAGACAAAGGCATGAAAAAAAACTAGCAAAATTGGGAATTAATTGCCCTTTGAGAAATAAGAGAATTGAAGAGGTCATGTCCAAACGTTTAGTTAATTTATCGAGAATGGATCTCAAGGAAGACCAAAAACAAATTCCTGGTGGATCCTAGAGATGAAATCAGACAAGAAATCCCGAGAATCTAAAAATAAAAACAAAATGAAACCCGATATCCTTTAAAATTAGAGAATTGTTGGAAACCACAAGCAAGCTCTCTCCGGTCGTTGCGTTCCACCCGACAATAAGTATACATGATCTAAGCATTCCGAACCTCTAGTTGATTCCTTTATAATCTGCTTGAGATCATGATTAGAAAAAAATTGATTATTCCAGTCATGTAACTTATTAAAATCACCTACCACCACATTATAGCCATGACAGTCTGTAAACCGCGGTTAAGATCAGATTATCGATTTGTATAGATAAAAAATCAATGATAGCATTATATTCACTAGTATGTAAAATTTAATATAAATGAGTACTCAGCAATCTGTCTTTTCTAAATAAAGAATAGTGAGGAATATCATTTTCGTGGTTTTCCATATCCTTGTTGAGCCAATTTTCAGATAATATTATAAAATCAAAATCGTTACTTATTATAAAATTACACAGCAAAAAGTTATCGAGTTTTACTGGTTCAGCTTTGTTGGTTTTTTTATTGTTCTTCTGCCGGATTTTTGGGCTATACTTCTCTCGATATATTCCTAATGATAGCGTGATCAGAAGTAGACGGCTTCCGCTCCTGGTTGTTCTTTAGCTTTTTTACTTTTGCCAACTTCCGTTGGAGAAATGTTTTGTCACGTCCAATAAATATGCTATGAAAATTTGGATTCTCACCTTTCTTTTTATTGATTCGTTGGCCTCTGATAATTTTACAACCACACGTCCTGGACGATCGGACCGTTTTCCCATGCATGCGTCTCATCCATGATCATAACTTTTAATTTCGCAATGTCTTTTATCTCGCCATTTTCGTCAAGATTAAATAAAATTAGCTGATTTTGTTTGCTGTTCCGCGCTAATATATTCAGTATTTCTTCACCTTCAATCCATGGCAGAACATCTGTCTGTAATTTGTCTAACTTCGTATGTAGTGCCCCAGTCGGTTTAACAATTTGCGCGCTTAAAGTTTCATTATTCTTCACCGCTAGTTCCAATTTCGTCGCATTCACAACAGCATCATTTTGCAATTTTGATATTTCATTTTTTAAATAGTTGTTCTCTTCCTTCAACACCTTCATTGAGTTCTGAAGGTCCATAACGATTTTTTCAACAGCAGTATGCGAAAAATCGGACCCATACCAAAAAAATAATGCTCGAAAACTGAAAATGGCGCATATTTCAAAGTCACGTATTTAAACAAAGAAAGTTTTGTAAAATAAATGAAAAAATTCTTTTTAAGTAATATTCGTTACAATCAGCCAATGTTGTTTAAATTTATCAATTAATGTTACTTTAATTTTGGCGGAGGATTTATCTCCCTCCACAAACATGTGCGGCCATAATAATATTATAAAATCAAAATCATTACTTATTATAAAATTACACAGCAAAAAGTTTTTGTTCTTAACACTTCTAAAGTTTGCATAAAATAAAGTAAATGAAGAGCACGACTTATCTAAACAGTTATCAACTTTTACTGGTTAAGCTTTGTTGGCTTCTTTATTATTCTTTTCCCGGGTTTTGAGGCTAAACTTCTCCTCCCCCCGATGTCCACAACATTGAGTAAGGATACATCGTTTTTTGATGTTGCAGTCTCACTCGATAGATTCCTTATAATAGCTTGATCAGAGGTTGACGGCTTCCGTTCCTGGTTGTTCTTTAACTTTTTTGCTTTTGCCAACTTCCGTTGGAGAAACGTTTTGTCCCGTCCAATAAATATGGTGTGTAAATTCGAATTCTCATCTTTCTTTTTATTGATAGACTCTATCTGCATATTTGTTGGCCTTTTTGATAATTTGACAACCACTGGCCTTGGACGATCTGACCGTTTCCCCACTCTATAGCATTTAGCAATGTCAGCATGCGTCTCTTCTTTGATTAAAACATTTAATTTCTCGACATCTTTTACGTCGGCATTTTCATCAAGATTAAATAAAACTAACTGATCTTGTTTGCTGTTCCGCGCTGAGACTTCGTTCGCTAATATATTCAGTATTGCTTCACCTGATGATTTGTTTTTGACTGGCGTGTCGCCTTCCACTGTTATATCAGACAATTCAATCCATGGCAGAACAATATCAGTATGCGAAAAATCGGAGCCATTTCAAAAAAAATAATGCTCGAAAACTGAAAATGGCGCACATTTCAAAGTCAAGTATTTAAACAAAGAAAGTTCTGGAAAATAAATGAAAAAATTCTTTTTAAATAAAATTCGATACAATAAGCCAATGTGGTTTAAATTTATCAGGTAATGTTACTTTAATTTTGGCGGAGGATTTATCTCCCTCCACATACATGTGCGGCCATACGTATCTGTCGTTAATCAATGGATGGAAGTCCCATATAGTGTAACACTTGGATAATTTTGGTGCGTAACTCCAACGGCACATATGGTCGTGGTTGGCTTCTAGACGTTTCATATAACAACCACTTGCCACTTATGAGCTTACGAACATATCCTGGCCTTTTGGACAAAACTAACGTAAAGGGATGCAATCCTTGCGCTTCCTCGATTTGACTAACGAAATCGTGCATTTATTCGTCTAAATCATGCATTGGCTACCATATTCTCCTTACCAGCAATAAGCTTACGGCTATAAAACCCAATCGGTCTTACTATATCCTGATCTCTTTGCAACATCTGAGGCATCTGTGAATAACTCGATAGGTTTTTCCCAGTCTACAGGTGCTAATGTGGTTATGTCTCTTAGCATTTTCTTGGCCTTCTGGAATTTTTCTCGGTCATCTGGACTCAAGTTTATAGGCCAAGACTTCTTGATCGTGCTCTTTCACGAGTGAGATGGCGTGTTAACGATCCTAGAATTCCGGCTAGACCTGGAATGAATCGATGATAATAGCACCTAACCCATTCGTGTCTGAGAACCCCATAGATGCCAGATCGGATATGGGCTAGCCTCGAGTGACTATTTTCAACTTTTAAGGTCGCGCATCGGTTTCGGAGATAGCAATTGATAAAATTGAGGACGTTGCCGCAGATACCACTGCTCAATAAGGCGGATTCAATTGCTGAAAATGACAAATCAAAAGCCTTGGATATATCCAGGAAGAGGAGAGTGCATTCATGACCTTTTTTCCGCCTTTCTCCACAGCACGGGGCAGCCAGACTATTATGCCGGATTATAAAACATATCAGGAAAGGAAGAATGGAGCACGTTGTACAGGATAGCTTTCAATTTGTGCAAAAAACCACGACCTGAATTTAAAAGAGAGTACAATGGTGTCCCTCGATATAAAGTCCCTCTTTACTAGCATTCAAATAAATATCCTATGTGAATATCTACGATCATCAGGAGCGGAAACACTGATAGAAGTGGACGACATAAGAACTTCTTTTATTATGTACATCCAACGTACAATTCGTATTCCAAGGAGTCTTTTACATACAAATTGACGGCATAGTTATAGGTAATCCACTTGGACCAGTATTAGCAGACATATACATGCATCAATGGAGCTCATTCTTAAGTACGCTCGCTGACGATACTTTGATGGTCGTTGAAAAGGATAAAGATACAAATGCACTGCTACAACACATAAACAAGGTACACCAAGCAATCAAGTTTACAATAGAAGAAGAACTAGACGGATATTTATTTTTTTAGATGTAGGAATAACGAGAGATGAAGAAGGTACCATCTCAAGGTCAGTTCACAAGAAATCAAGTGTGCCAAGGGCGTACAAAAGGAACCTGATAAAAAATTTGGGCACACGAATACGCAGGATTTGTTCACCGAACAACAATGAATTAGAGCTAAATTTGCTTCGCGAAGCGTTGAGAAATAATGGCTATCCGGACTGGTTCATCACAATAGAAGCGACAGTGCAGAAGTATCCACGTTAATATAATGTGAATAATATATCTAAGTCTTTCGTTGTCAGTAGGTAGCTACAAGAACTAAACCAACTTAAAGAGAAAAGGACCGTACATATTTCTCAAGCGGCAGGGCAGAATGCAAAAATAACCACCCATATTTGCCACAAATATATTGTTTCATACAACAGAAGCGGCAGTGCCCAAGTATCCACGGTAATGTAACGTGGACAAGATATCCGAGCATGTCACTGTCAAATTGCAGCTTCAAGAACTAAACAAACTTAAAGAGAAAAAGGGAAGTTCTTAATAATTAATCGAAATGGCAGGATGCAAAAAAATCAAGTGACTTTCAAAAAATTTTCCATACAATATGAGAGACCGTGTCTAGTTCTCCACGCTAATCGATTGTGGATAAGAAATCTGAGCATGTAGCTGTCAAATTGCAGATTCAATAAATAATGAAATTCTCTGATAAAAAGGACCGTTCTTAATTCTGAAGCAGAAGGCCGGAATTCATATGCCATAAAAATTTTGTTTCATACAATAGAAGCGACAGTGTCGAACTATCCACGGAAATGGAATGTCGATAAGAAATCTGGGCATAGCGCAGTCCAATTGCAGCCTCAAGAGCTAAACAGACTTAAAACGAAAAAGGAAAGTTCTTAATTCTGAAGAGGAAAGGCAGAATGCATAAAATTCCAGTTACATTTTACAAAATATTTTGTTCCACACAATAGAAACGACAGTGCCGAAGTATCCACGGTTATGTAATGTGGACAAGATATCTGAGCATGTTACTGTCAAAATGCAGCTTCAAGAACTAAACAAACTTAAAGAGAAAAAGGACCGTACTCATTTCTCAAGCGAAAGGGCAGAATGCAAAAATAAGCACTGGCATTTGTCACAAATAAATTGTTTCATACAATGAGAGCTACAGTGCCGAAGTATCCAGGGTAATGTAATGTGGACAGGATATCTGAGCATGTCACTGTCAAATTGCAGCTTTAAAAAAAATTTCCATACATTATAAGAGACCGTACCTAGTTCTCCACGCTAATCGAATGTGGATAAGAAATCTGAGCATGTCGCTGTCAAATTGCAGATTCAATAAATAATAAAATTCACAGAGGAAAAGGACCGTTCTTACTCCTGAAGCAGACGGCGAGAATTCATATGCTTTAAAAATTTTGTTTCATACAATAGAAGCCACAATGTCGAAGTATCCACGGAAATGGAATGTCGATAAGAAATCTGAGCATACCAGAGTCAAATTGCAGCCTCAAGGGCTAAACAGACTTAAAATGAAAAAGGACCAGTTCTTAATCGTGAAGAATAAAGGCAGAATGCCAAAAATCTAGTTGCATTTTACAAAATATTTTGTTTCAAACAATAGAAGCGACAGTGCCGAAGTATCCACGGTAATGTAATGTGGATAATATATCTAAGCCTGTCGCCGTCAGTAGGTAGCTTCAAGAACTAAACAAACTTAAAGAGAAAAAGGACCGTACTTATTTCTCAAGCGGAAGGGCAGAATGCAAAAATAAGCACTGGCATTTGCCACAAATAAATTGTTTCATACAATAGAAGCGACAGTGCCGAAGTATCCACGGTAATGTAATGTTGATAAGATATCTGAGCATGTCGCTGTCAAATTGCAGATTCAAGAACTAAACAAACTTAAAGAGAAAATTGAAAGTTCGTAATACTAAATCGGAATGGCAGGATGCCAAAAAATCCACTTTCAAAAAAAATTTCTTATACTATATAAGAGAGCGTGCCTAGGTCTCCATGCTAATCAAATGTGGATAAGAAATCTGAGCATGTCGCTGTCAAATTGCAGATTCAATAAATAATGAAATTCACAGAGTAAAAGGACCGTTCTTAATTCTGAGGCAGAAGGCCAGAATTCATATTCAATAATAATTTTGTTTCGTACAATAGAAGCGACAGTGCCGAAGTATCCACGGTAATGTAATGTGGACAAGATTTCTGAGCATACCGCAGTCAAATTGCAGCTTCCAAGAGCTAAACGGACTTAAAACGAAAAAGGACAGTTCTTCATTCTGAAGAGGAAAGGCAGAATGCCCAAAAATCCAGTAACATTTTTACAAAATAATTTGATCCACACAATAGAAGCGACAGTGTCGAAGTATCCACGGTAATGCAATGTGAATAAGATATCTAAATCTGTCAGCGTCAGTAGGTAGCTTAAAGATTTAAACAAAATTAAAGAGAAAAAGGACCGCTCTTAATTCTCAAGCGGAAGGGCAGAGTGCGAAAATAAACACTGACATTTGCCACAAATAAATTGTCTCATACAATAGAAGCGACAGTGCCGAAGTATCCACGGTAATGTAATGTGGACAAGATATCTGAGCATGTCACTGGTAAATTGCGGCTTCAAGAACTAAACAAGCTTAAAGAGAAAAAGGAAAGTTATTATTACTGAATCGGGATGGCAGGATGCCAAAAAATGCAGTCATTAAGAAAAAAAATTTCCATACTATATAAAAGACCGTGCCTACCTCTCCACGCTAATCAAATGTGGATAAGAAATCTGAGCATGTCGCTGTCAAATTGCAGATTCAATAAATAATGAAATTCACAGAGAAAAAGGACCGTTCTTAATTCTGAGGAAGAAGGCCAGATTTCATATTCCATAAAAATTTTGTTTCGTACAATAGAAGCGACAGTGTCGAAGTATCCACGGAAATGGAATGTCGATAAATCTCAGCATACCGCAGTCAAATTGCAGCCTCATGAGCTAAACAGGATTACAACGAAGAAGGACAGTTCTTAATTCTGAAGAGGAAAGGCAGAATGCCCAAAAATCCAGTAACATTTTTACAAAATAATTTGTTCCACACAATAGAAGCGACAGTGTTGAAGTATCCACGGTAATGCAATGTGAATAAGATATCTAAATCTGTCACCGTCAGTAGGTAGCTTCAAGAACTAAACAAAATTAAAGAGAAAAAAGACCGTTCTTAATTCTCAAGCGGAAGGGCAGAGTGCAAAAATAAACACTGACATTTGCCAGAAATAAATTGTTTCCTACAATAGAAGCGACAGTGCCGAAGGATTCACGGTAATGTAATGTGGACAAGATATCCGAGCATGTCACTGTCAAATTGCAGCTTCAAGAATAAACAAACTTAAAGAGAAAAAGGAATGTTCTTAATAATAAATCGGAATGGCAGGATGCCAAAAAATCCACTTTCAAAAAAAATTTTCTATACTATATAAGAGACCGTGCCTAGGTCTCCATGCTAATCGTATGTGGATAAAAAATCTGAGCATGTCGCTGTCAAATTGCAGATTCAAGAAATAAACAAACTTAACGAGAAAAAGGAAAGTTCTTAATACTAAACCAGAATGGCAGGATGCCAAAACATCCAGACTTTCAAAAAAAAATTTCTATACTATATAAGAGACCGTGCCTAGCTCTCCACGCCAATCAAATGTGGATAAGAAATCTGAGCATGTCGCTGTCAAATTGCAGATTCAATAAATAATGAAATTCACAGAGAAAAAGGACCGTTCTTAATTCTGAGGCAGAAGGCCAGAATTCATATTCAATAAAAATTTTGTTTCATACAATAGAAGCGACAGTGCCGAAGTATCCACGGTAATGTAATGTGGACAAATCTCAGCATACCGCAGTCAAATTGCAGCTTCAAGAGCTAAACGGACTTAAAACGAAAAAGGACAGTTCTTAATTCTGAAGAGGAAAGGCAGAATGCCCAAAAATCCAGTAACATTTTTACAAAATAATTTGTTCCACACAATAGAAGTGACAGTGTCGAAGTATCCACGGTAATGCAATGTGAATAAGATATCTAAATCTGTCAGCCGTCAGTAGGTAGCTTCAAGAATTAAACAAAATTAAAGAGAAAAAGGACCGTCTTAATTCTCAAGCGGAAGGGCAGAGTGCGAAAATAAACACTGACATTTGCCACAAATAAATTGTTTCATACAATAGAAGCGACAGTGCCGAAGTATCCACGGTAATGTAATGTGGACAAGATATCTGAGCATGTCACTGGTAAATTGCGGCTTCAAGAACTAAACAAGCTTAAAGAGAAAAAGGAAAGTTATTATTACTGAATCGGGATGGCAGGATGCCAAAAAATGCAGTCATTAAGAAAAAAAATTTCCATACTATATAAAAGACCGTGCCTACCTCTCCACGCTAATCAAATGTGGATAAGAAATCTGAGCATGTCGCTGTCAAATTGCAGATTCAATAAATAATGAAATTCACAGAGAAAAAGGACCGTTCTTAATTCTGAGGAAGAAGGCCAGATTTCATATTCCATAAAAATTTTGTTTCGTACAATAGAAGCGACAGTGTCGAAGTATCCACGGAAATGGAATGTCGATAAATCTCAGCATACCGCAGTCAAATTGCAGCCTCATGAGCTAAACAGGATTACAACGAAGAAGGACAGTTCTTAATTCTGAAGAGGAAAGGCAGAATGCCCAAAAATCCAGTAACATTTTTACAAAATAATTTGTTTCACACAATAGAAGCGACAGTGCCGAAGTATCCACGGTAATGCAATGTGAATAAGATATCTAAATCTGTCACCGTCAGTAGGTAGCTTCAAGAACTAAACAAACTTAAAGAGAAAAAGGACCGTTCTTAATTCTCAAGCGGAAGAGCAGAGTGCGAAAATAAACACTGACATTTGCCAGAAATAAATTGTTTCCTACAATAGAAGCGACAGTGCCGAAGGATTCACGGTAATGTAATGTGGACAAGATATCCGAGCATGTCACTGTCAAATTGCAGCTTCAAGAATAAACAAAATTAAAGAGAAAAGGGAATGTTCTTAATAATAAATCGGAATGGCAGGATGCCAAAAAATCCACTTTCAAAAAAAATTTTCTATACTATATAAGAGACCGTGCCTAGGTCTCCATGCTAATCGAATGTGGATAAGAAATCTGAGCATGTCGCTGTCAAATTGCAGATTCAATAAATAATGAAACTTAACGAGAAAAAGGAAAGTTCTTAATACTAAACCAGAATGGCAGGATGCCAAAACATCCAGACTTTCAAAAAAAATTTCTATACTATATAAGAGACTGTGCCTAGCTCTCCACGCCAATCAAATGTGGATAAGAAATCTGAGCATGTCGCTGTCAAATTGCAGATTCAATAAATAATGAAATTCACAGAGAAAAAGGACCGTTCTTCATTCTGAGGCAGAAGGCCAGAATTCATATTCAATAAAAATTTTGTTTCGTACAATGGAAGCGACAGTGTCGAAGTATCCACGGAAATGGAATGTCGATAAATCTCAGCATACCACAGTCAAATTGCAGCCTCAAGAGCTAAACGGACTTAAAACGAAAAAGGACAATTCTTAATTCTGAGGAGGAAAGGTAGAATGCCAAAAAATCCAGTTACATTTTACAAAATATTTTGTTCCACACAATAGAAATGACAGTGCCGAAGTATCCACGGTAATGCAATGTGCATAATATATCTAAGCCTGTCGCCGTCAGTAGGTATCTTCAAGAACTAAACAAACTTAAAGGGAAAAAGGTCCGTACTTATTTCTTAAGCGGAAGGGCAGAATGCAAAAATAAACACTGACATTTGCCACAAATAAATTATTTAATACAATAGAAGCGACAGTGCCGAAGTATCCACGGTAATGTAATGTGGACAAGATATCTGAGCATGTCACTGGTAAATTGCGGCTTCAAGAACTAAACAAGCTTAAAGAGAAAAAGTAAAGTTATTAATAGTGAATCGGGATGGCAGGATGCCAAAAAATGCAGTCATTAAGAAAAAAAATTTCCATACTATATAAAAGACCGTGCCTAGTTCTCCACGCTAATCAAATGTGGATAAGAAATATGAGCATGTCGCTGTCAATTTGAGATTCAATTCACAAAGAAAAAGGACCGTTCTTAATTCTGAGGCAGAGGGCCAGAATTCATGTTCAATAAAAATTTTGTTTCGTACAATAGAAGTGACAGTGCCGAAGTATCAACGGTAATTTAATACAGTCTGTAAATCTGTTAGATTTCGGCTGGCAGGTAATCTTAAAGAGGTGGCTGGTTATAGCAACAATAAGTTCGTTATAACAGATGAACTTAGCGGGTTAAACTTCTTAATAGACACGGGTGCAGAGGTGAGCATAGTTCGATCCGATGTGGTGGAAATAGATAGCCCCACAATCGATTATCAACTATGGGCTGCTAATGGAAGTCCAATTGAGGTTAAGGGGGTTAAAGAATTGTCAGTGACATTGGGGCAGAAATCTCCATTTACGTGGAATTTTCTGGTCGCTGATATAAAGGATAACATCATTGGGATGGACTTTTTGATCCATTTTAATCTCGCTTTAGATCCCAATCTAGGACCATTGGACAAGGCACTGGGATAGTGACTTATGCTGAGACTGGGACCTCAGTAGTTAGGTCAGTGAGACTACCCAGACCTGTTGCGATGACTTGGTGGATGTCATCGAGAAACACCTGGCCGTGTTTCTACCATTCAATGCTAAGCGCAAGGGTATAAAGACAGGCATAGAACACCAAATCGAGTTGGTGGAACCACTACCTTGTTCGCCGAAGGCTCAACCGTTAGCACAACATAAGCAGCAGGTTGCTATTGAAGAATTTAAGCGGTTGAGAGAAGAAGGAATTTGTAGGCGTTCAAATTCCAACTTTGCATCTCCAATAGTGGTTGTTCCCAAACCTGAACCAGGTCAATGAAGGGTTTGTGGTAACTATCGTCTATTGAATTCGGTAACGAAAGGCGATTCGTATCCTCTACCGAACCAGAGTACTTTGCTCAGGGATATAATGGGGTATGAGGTATATACAACGTTAGATCTGCAGAAGGCGTACTATCAAGTACCTATGGAGGCAGAATCTATACCGCTCACAGCAGTGCGATTCCCTGGAGGAGGATCGCATGAATTCTTATGTATGCCTTTTGGGTTGAAGAATGCAAGTCAGACATTCCAGCGTCTGACAGAGGAAGTTCTTCAAGACTGTTCATTGTATATAGATGACATCATTATATATAGTCAATCTAGGGAGGAACACCGGGAGCATTTGGACGTCGTTTTGTCTAAGCTGGAACATTATGGGTTGGTAGTGAAACCAGAAAAGAGCAAGATTGGTTGCTCTACCGTAAAATTTCTTTGACACTCCATTTCCAAGGATGGAATCTAACCTTTGGAAGATAAGGTAGAAGCAATCAATGATGTGCCAGAATCCAGAACTGTACGCCAGTTGCGTAGATTTTTGGGCATGGTTAGTTACTATCGTCATTTCATACCAGGTTTAGCTGGAATTTTGTGGTCGCTAACTCGACATTTAGTTAGTGACCGGATCAGATCAAAAGGTCCTGGTCTATTAATTTTAGCCAAGACGACAAGGAAAAATTCCAGAGGGCCAAAGATCTGTTAAGCCAAATAACCACATTAGCACCTGTGGATTGGACTAGGCCGTTTGAGCTGGTCACAGACGCTTCTGATGTAGCCATAGGAGCAGTTTAACATCAACGGGATAATGGTATAGTCAAGCCGATTGGATTCTATAGTCGGAAACTCCAAGATCGCGAGAAGCGATATGACACGCTTGGAAAGGAGTTACTATCAGTTTGTTCTGCAGTGTTGCATTTTGAGCACTACCTAGATGGACTTTAGTTTATGATATTAACTGATCATAAACCGTTGTTAAGTATCCTTGGGAAAACGAATAGGCTAAATTATTCTCGGCGGGTGAATTCACAAACAACCCGACTCGCAGAATTTGATTTTACCATTAGTCATATCTCAGGGAAAGAGAATGTGGTGGCAGACACTCTCAGTAGACCAGACGTATCAGATGAAGATATGATTCGTTCAGAGTCACTTGTATGCTCGGTTGTATCTTCCAATGATTTTATCCAGAAATTGATGGAAGCACAAGGTATTGATCCTTTAATAGCTGTGTTGGTAAAGAATCCTACATATACACACAGGAAGATTGGAGATAAGTGGTTATTATGTGAAATATCCAGGAGCCAACCTAGACCTTATGTACCGTTAGAATTAAGGTATGAGGTAATTCAACAGCTACATGAATGCAGTCATCCTTCCATTAAGGCAACTGTCAGGATGGTCGCTGATAGATATGTATGGCCTAAGATGTCGAAAGACATAAGAGCCTGAGTAAGGACATGTGCCCGATGTGAAACTTTTAAAATTTGGCGTCATACCAAAACTGAAATTAAAACGATTGGTATACCAGCGGGTCGTTTCATGCATGTTCATATTGATATAGTAGAAATTCCCGAAATTTCTAGCCAAAAGAATTTACTCACGATGGTTGATCGTTTCAGTCATCAGTTCAATGTAGCAATCCTGAGGGACATGACAGCTCAAGAAGTCTTACTTATGTTCTTGCATAATTTGGTGTCGCGAAATGGTGTACCGGTAAGGGTAACTACAGATCGTGGTAGCCAGTTTATTTCTGAACTGTTTATCAGATCATTGAATACAATGGGTATAGAAGACACACATGTGCTTATACTCCCAGAGCTAATGGGATGGTTGAGAGACGGCACAGGGAGCTGAAGGCTGCATTACGCTGCACTGGGGGATCCAGTTGGATACATGATTTGCCCATAGTTTTGTTGGCAATGCGAAACAGATACAGAGCTCAGTTACGAGCATCCATAGCAGAACTTATTTATGGAGGGCCATTGAGGTTACCTGGAGATCTTCTAATAGAAGCTCCAAGTTGTCTCGATTGGGACCCTAGTTCAGTAGATAGGTTTGTTGGAGCATTGAGAGATAAAATGCGTCGTTTAGCGCTAAACAAAACTAGAAGTCCAAAGTCTAAATACTATGTATCTTCAGATTTAAAGCTGGCATCTCATGTATATATAACTAACGAGAACAGACAGAATTGTCTGACTTCGTTCTATAAGGGGCCATTTAAAGTCAATCATATGACTGATAAAAATGCATTTATAGAAGTAAATGGCACAGTAGAGTGTGTAGCACTGTATAGCTGCATTACACAGTTTATATGGACGGAGGAGGAGACTGAGGAACAGTATCCATCGAAGTATCCAGAAGCTGAGGCAAAATGTGACTCAGAAATTTGTGAGAAAAAGGAAGAGTCGAAGAAAAATGGAAAAGAAGTAAAGATTAAAACCAAGACAAGTGAGAATAAAGAACAATGCAATATGAAAATAAAATCTAGTGAAGTACCAGCACAACTTGTTGAAACTAGTTCTGGAAGAGTCATCAAGAAACCAAAGAATGAGGACTACATCATGTATGGTTAATCATCTTAAACATGAGTGTTTGTGGAGGTTAATTTAATTATTGGACACCAATTAACTCCTCATATAAAATAAATCAATTTTTATTTTTGGATATTTGACGTTACCGCTGGTTTCGAAAAGCAATATTTTATTTTTTGAAAAAAATATGCATGACGCGCGCGGTTTGAAATGGCTCCAATTTTGTCGCATTCTGATATTGAAAAATTGTTATGAATCTTCAGAACTCAATGAAGTTGTTCAAGGAAGAAAATAATTATTTAAAAAACGAAATGTCCAAATTGAAGAATGATGCTGTTGTGAGTGCGACGAAATTGGAACAGGCGGTTAAAAATAATGAGACTTTAAGCGCGCGTATAGTTGAACTGAATGAAGCATTACACATTAAGAAAAACAAACTACAGACTGATGATCAGCCATGGATTGAATTGGCTGATATAACAGTGAAAGGCGAAGAAATATTGAATATATTAGTGAACAAAGTTTCAGCGCGAAACAGCAAACAAGATCAACTAGTTTTATTTAATCTTGATGAAAATGCTGATGTAAATGACGTCCAGAAATTAAATTCTTTAATAAAAGAAGAGACGCATGCGGATATTGGTAATGCTTTAGGGTGGGGAAACGATCAGATCGTCCAAGGCCAGTAATTGTTAAATTATCAAAAAGGCCAACAAATTTGCAGATTGAGTCTATTAATAAAAAGAAAGATGAGAGTTTGAGTTTTCGCAGCATATTTATTGGTCGGGACAAAACGTTTCTCCAACGGAAGTTGGCTAAAGCAAAAAAGTTAAAAAACAACCAGGAACGGAAGCAGCCAATTCTGATCAAGCAACCTCTGAGACTGCAACATCAAAAAACGATGTATCATTACTAAATGTTGTGGACAGCGAGGGGAGAAGAAGTATGGCCTCAAAACCCGGGAAACGAATAATAAAGAAGCCAATAAAGTTGAATCAGTAAAGGTCGATAATTGTTTAGAAAAGTCGTGTTCTACATTTACTTTATTTATGTTAACTTTCGAAGTGTTAGGAACAAAAACTTTTTGCTGTGTAATTTTATAATAAGTAATGATTTTGATTTTATAATATTATCTGAAACCTGGCTTAATAAGGATATTGAAAACCATGAATTTGATATTCCTCACTATTCTTTATTCAGAAAAGACAGATCGCTGGATAAAAGAGGTGCAGGAGTACTCATTTGTAGTAAATCTGTATTAAAGGCGAAAATTTTGCATACTAGTGAAGATAATGCTATCATTGATTTTTTATCTATACAAATTGATAATCTGATTCTAACCGCGGTTTACAAACCGCCGTATGCTATTTTATATGATGATCAAACATTTACCAATTCTTTTCAAGCTATTTTTGACTGTCATGGCTATAATGTAGTGGTAGGTGACTTTAATAAGTTACAGGACTGTGAAAGAATCAATTTTTTTCTAATCATGATCTCAAGCAGATTATAAATGAATCAACTAGAGGTTCGCAATGGTTAGATCATGTATATTTAGAAATTGATATGGTGAAATCACACAGTTATGATGTTGTTAATTATTTCAAAGAATTGGATCAGAAACAAATTATTTTACAATGGAACATCTTGAGTAGCAAAACACAGAAACTAAATTTTGAAAATGCACACGTGCAGTGTTCCAGAATCAACTGGATTCTTTTTAGAGAATTAAGTATACTGATTGATTATAAAAGTTTTTATTTCTTGAACACTGTCGAATTTGTTTCTTTTGTTTCATCGTTATTATATATTTTATTTCAGGCATCTACATTTACGGACATTATACCGAAACGAATTAATAGGAAATTGTGTAAACTAAGAATTAAACGAGATAATATAATAAAGTGTAGTCTTATCAATAGTATTAAACAAATGAGGTTAGATCTCATTGATAACAAAATTAATTCATCACTGCTGATAAATCGGCAAAGATCAGAACGAATTATTTTGGCCAAAATGAAGAGTAATCCTAGACTAGGATACAAACTCCTCACAGATTACAGTAAATATAAGGAAAAGTTAAAGCTTATATTACCTGTGGATAAAACTGAGTATGAATTTCTCTGTGAATTGGATGAAGTGTTTGGCAATTTGATATTATTTCGGGTGGAGCGCAACGACCGGAGAGAGCGTGCTTGTGGTTTTCAAAACTTTCTCTAATTTCGAAGGATATCGGGTTTCATTTAGTTTCTATTTTCAGATTCTCGGGATTATTTTGTCTGATTTCAGTTCATGGCTGAATCCTTGGCGATGCACCTTCCTCCAGTCCACACCTACTGATACCTTCCCGATTTGAAGGCCTTCCTTTCACTTTTAGCCATTACTCCGCAACCAGTCCCCCCACACAATCTCAAGTTTTACCACGTCGTCGCCGCCGACCACGCCGCCAGGTCCACACCCCCACGACAAGTCACTTTTGTGACGGATGCTCTGACCAAGAGACCGAATAAACGTAAGTCTTCTAAGACCAAACGGGACTTCGACCCAGCCCCATCAACTTCGACTCCCTCTACTGAAACTATCATCGACCCCACCCAGGACTGTTGCGTCACAGCCCCTGATCATTCTCTGTCCCTGCTCACCCCATTAACGCAGCTTCCGAGTGCCCCCTAGAGCCCAGATATCTCGCCCCCCCTTTTGCTTTCAAACCCTCCAATTACCTCACCGACCCGACAAACGCGGGACAAAAGAAATCCAGATCGACGCTGACCACTCTATCCTTGTCAACGAGCGGTCTGTTACCCTCATCAGCCCTAGATCACGTCCCGCCCGCCAGCGGAAAGCCCCTGCACGCTTCTCCTCCCCAATCTAACCATCACTCTCTCAGAGCACTCTCAGCAATTCTCATCAATTGCAGGTCACTTACGCCAAAAATCAATCAACTACGAGCTTTTCTATCCTCTAAGGAGATAGACATATGCGTTCTTGTTTAGATATGGCTGTCCCCTTCCATCCACTGTGATGATCTTTTCCTCATTCACGGATACACGTTCCTTCGTAGCGACAGAACTGTCGGTCGTGGGGGCGGACTAGCTGCCTATGTCCGATCCCTTCTTATGCCCAAACGCTTGTCGACATCGAACTCTCAAGGATTGGAATTTTTCTCGTTTCAGCTACAAATCCATAACCAAAGCATATCTACCTGTGTTGTCTACAGACCCCCTAATATCTCACTCATCGACGACACTCGCAGGGCCCAACTTATATCTACTTTTTCTCTTTACACTCCGATCGGTACGTCGTTGTGGGTGATCTCAACCTCCCCATTGCTAATTGGCACAATCTGGCTTCGGAAAGTCACCCACTGCTTCGACTCTTCGCGGACAACGTTTTACACCAATTCGTGCATTTTCCTACCCGAGAGAACAACCAACTGGATTGTGTACTCTCCAATAACGAGGTGACCGATGTTCACTCTCGGGAGATCTTCCCTAATCTCAATCACTGTCAGGTATCCTTCCTCTTACCTCTCTTATCCTTCACCCCTAAAGAAGACACCCAATCGTTCAGGCGATTCACCAACTGGGAAGAGTTCCGCCGACTCTGTGACGCTGGTAACTGGAGAGACCTCTTTCTCCCAAACAATCTCTCCTCGTGCTTTTCCGAAGTCCATAACATCTTATCCTCCCACTATAACTCCGCCACCTCTATTCAACACGTATACTCGACGAATAAGTTAAACGCTCTGTTTAAGGCACATGACAACCTCGCACGCAACTCTCGTCTACGCACATCGTCACTCGCCCGCGCCCTCGCTCTGAGACGCATCGAGGGGCACATTAAATAGGCTATCAACAAACAAGCGCTCCACATCAAAAGACGCATCCTCTCAGCTCCTAACCCCCGGGCAAAGTTCGCTATCATCAAACACCAATTGCTGCAAAAGCCCAAAACCTCGTATATCAGCTTCTCTCAGTCAGACGACCCCTGCTTTGCCAACGATTATCTGACTCGCCTTCTCGACTCCTTTTCCACTCTCACTCCGCCTGTTGAGATGTTGGACAACGGAGACACCAAGAAGCTACCCTGGTTCCATGTCTCTCCGGCTTCCGGTTCGGTTTACTGAGGCTGACTCATTTTGGAGGATAAGCCGGCTCCATTGATATCCAGGATTATAGCTCTCTAAGCCGGGCGGTTGGCAGCAATTTCGAAACATAAAGAGGGCCAATGACGCTCCCAGTGACGTAAACCAAGGAGGTCCACGTCCGATTTGATTGTTGCAAGCCATGTATTCAGTTGCCCACCTCGGCGGCGGCGTCAGTTTTCACATTGATCTGGGTTCATCACCTGCCGTATCAGTTCGTCTTCTGGTTTGCGTAGTACGTGCCCGAACCATTGAATTCGACGATGTTGGATCCAGACGGATAGTTGCATGATGTCACCGCATTGGTGACGAACAGATGCGTTCGACACCCATTCCATCCATTTTGTCTTTGTGATGTACCTAAGGCACCAATTGTCGAATACTTCAGGCTTTTTGGAGTCCTCAGAACGTAATGGCCAAGTCTCACAGCCATAGAGTAACACAGGACGAACAGTAGCCTGGTAGACTCGGATTTTCGTTTTGAGGCTGATTTCACTTCTTCTCCAAAGTGAGTTCTTCAATTGTAAGAAAGCAAGTCTGGCACGGTCGATGCGTGTTCGGACTTCATTCTTTGCTTGACCAGTTGGAAGTATTTTTGAGCCAAGGTACGTAAAATCGTCGACTGTTTCGATTGGGCTGTCGTACACCGTGAGCTGCTCATCAGATGAAGATACACCGATGGCGAAGGCTTTCGTTTTGTCGGCATTGATTTCCAGACCAACGGCTGATGAAAACTGGGCCACTTGATCCAAAACGGTTTGCATGCTCCCAAAGCTGTCAGCAAGGAGAACAACATCGTCTGCGTAATCAACATCCGTCAGCCATAGGTTATTTGATACTTGAACGCCTCGGAACCCAGTTAGCGCGTTGCTCAGAATCCAGTCAACCGCATAATTGAACAATATGGGTGACAAGGGACACCCTTGTCGGGCCCTGTGTGCAGACTGAATTCATCCGATTCTTCTCCGTAAACACGGACTCTGGCTTTGGTGGCTGCATAGTAGGCCTTGATCAGATTGACGAGTTTTATGGGCATTCCGTCGAGCAGCATGATGTTCCATAGGGAGTCGCGATCAACAAAGTCAAAAGCAGCTCGAAAGTCAATAAAACAAGCGACGGTGGTTGTTGAAATTCGTTTCGATGTTCCAAAACACGCCGTAAAGTAAAGATCTGATCAACACAACCTTTGTCTGGGCGGAATTCACCCTGATTGGGACGGGTACGGGCATGCCGCTCATTACAGAAGCGGTTCAACAGAATTGACGCCAACAGCTTGGATGCGGTGTTGAGAAGGCTGATACCACGGTAGTTTTCGCACCTTGATCTATCACCCTTTTTGGGAAACGGTAGCGGGATTGACATTCCGAAGTCTGACGGGCATGCTTCTTGTTCCCAGATAGAAGAGAACAGTCGATGGATTGATGGCAGTAGTGTGCCTATACAGGCCTTGTAGATCTCTGCAGGAATTCCATCTTCACCGGGGATTTCTTGTTCTTCATGCGCTGGATGGTCGTAGCGATCTCAACCTCAGTTGGGGAAGAGCAGTCTACGTCGTAGCTGGGTGTAGATGTTGTAGGTGGTTGTGATGGGGAGCGGCCACTGTATGGTCGGTTCAATAACTGCGAAAAATGTTCAACCCATCTTGCGATTTTGCCATTGACATCAGAAATCAAGTCTCCTGTTGCGCTGCGTAGAATTGTCTCTGCATTGCGCTTACCGGATGCTTTACGTATAAGACGGAAGAGACCCCCGAAATCACCGACGTTTGCAGCCGATTCCATGGCGGAAGCCATTTCATCCCAGTACTGCTTACGGTCAGCCCGAGCAGACCTCGTGGTTTCACGTCTCAGGTTGCGATAATTAGGCTCGTTATTCATCCGGGCATCGCTTGCTTCTTGTGACGTCCGTATCGTGCGTTCAGAGATCCAGTCTTTATGGTGACTTTTGATGGTTACGAGCGTTTCAAGCGCAGCTTGCTGAGTAGAGAATTTCAAGTTATTCCATTGATGCTCCACATTGGTTTTATCTACGGCATGAGTTCCACCGTCAGCGGAAGTCAACTTTGCAGTGATTGAGGCAGATAGCGCTGTACAACGGGATGGATCCGTTAGGGTTGCAACGTTCAGGCGTCTCGTAGGTTGATGGCGCCGTCGGGACTTGAGATGAAGCCTCAATTTGGCACGTACTAGAGTGTGGTCGGACCCTTCTTAGTTGCCAGTTTCAGCTCCTCGGTATTACCTGCAATCTTTGACAGAAGACATCCAACGCGACCGTACCAGAATGTAGTCGATCTGATTGGCTGTGTGACCATCGTTTGAATACCAGGTGAGCAAATGCTTCCGATGGTGTTGGAAACGCGTATTGGTAACGCACATATCGTTGATATCTGCAAAGCTGATAAGTCGCGCTCCGTTCTCGCAGCGTTCACCTAGACCAAACTTTCCCAGTATGTGTCTGGTGGATGAGTCAGAAGTTCCTGTTCGTGCGTTCCAGTCACCAGTGACAAGCAGTTTGTCGCCTCTGGAAATTCCGTTGATAGTCTCTTGCAGTTGGTCGTAGAACTCATCTTTTACATCTGAATCAGCTGCGAGGGTTGGTGCGTATACGGCTACCACTGTGATGTTGAATGGTTTCCCTCTCAGTCGGACCGTTGCGATCCTCGGTGATACAGGATTCCAAGCCAGCATGGCTTCCTCGATCTCATCATTTAAAGATCTCCGCCCCATTACTATCGTCCCTTCTTCACCAAAATCTTCGACAGGATCTTATACAACCTAATCTACCCCTTCATTAAGTCTCATGTAAACTTCTATCTCCTCGATGATCAACATGGCTTTTTGAATGGCCGCTCCTCTTCCACCAACTTAGCTAGTGTTCTCGATCATTGCTACTCCTCCTTCTCTAAAGGGCTTCAGTGCACTCTCCTATTCCTGGATATATCCAAGGCTTTTGACTCGCTATCATTTTCAGCAATCGAATCCGCCTTACTGAGAAGCGGTATTTGCGGCAACGTTCTCAATCTTATCAGTTACTATCTCCGAAACCGATATGCGACAGTAAAAGTTGGCAGTAGCAACTCGAGGCCAGCCCATATCCGATCCGGTGTTCCCCAGGGATCCGTACATGGTCCTATTCTCTTCAACCTTACGCTCGCGCACATACAGGTTGAAGACGACCTTTTCAAGCTGTTCAAATATGCGGATGACATGGTTATCGTATTCAGCAACCCCACAACATCCAACCCTTCCTTACCCCTTATATCGGAGCTCCTATCCTCGCTCCACTCGCAGCTCAGCAGAATCGGCCTCAAACTAAATCCCATCAAAACTCGCCTAATGAAACTCTCCTCTGATCCATTCTGCTCTATCCCGGTTGCCAACTACCCCCTTGATATAGAAATAATAGATTCGGCCAAACATCTTGGCATTCATTTCTCAAAATCCCTAGACTTCTCCCTACACCTTACACACACTACTTCCAAACTCTTCAAATGGGCCCGTCTGATCTGTTTTAAGACTAACAATCCCACTCTCCAACTCACGTTATTCAAGGTCTACGTTCTGCCCCTCATTTCCTACGCCAGCGAATTCTACTGTCCTCTCACCCTCGCCTCCTCGTATACTATTGAACAGGTATCCTCCAGATTTCTAAAGCGAGTCTTCCCGAAATGCCAAAACTATAGGGAACGCCTACTCCTGGCAAACCTTCTTCCGCTTTGGTTCACCCGTCACCTTCGAGTCATTTCTTTTATCCATAAGATCACAACTTGCTTGCCACTCGCCAACTTTGCCCACCCAAGTCACCACTACGCCACACGCTCTAGTAACTCTTCTATCCAAGCTAACCATACCCCCACAATATTTAAAAAAATCTATCTCTTCTTCAAAGCCACTAATGTCTTCAACGCTCTTCCCACAGACATAAATCTCCTACCCCAGCACGAATTCAAAAAGGCAGCCCATCAGTACTTCTTCAACAATTTTCTTTGTGATACGACCGACTGGAAATGAAACTGGTTCCTTCTCAATCCATAACATTTACTTCACCCCTGGCTATTCTCGTTACTAACTTCGGAGGGCGAAATCCCTCAGGCAGTCATCTAATCTTCCACTTTAACTCTCTGGTCTTAATCTTTTCTTCTAGACTCACTGATACCACTTCTCAGCTCATTCCTGACCCCATCATATCCACATTGTGGATACTTTACTATGTTTTGCTCATCAAATTCTTTTCTTTCTTGTTTCAGCGGAGGACCGGAAACCCAACATCCCTACCGACCCACCAACGGTTCGCTTCGGACATCGACTCCCCCTGGTCTTCCTTCAATCACAACCACGTTCTACGGATGCCTGCGACACCTGCAAGACTCGCTCGCTTCAATTCTGCAGATTCCATCCATTTCCATGCTTTGCTCCATCAACTCAATCTCCACGACAATGGACTCCATCGGTCGACGTCTACCTCGGGTCCGCCATCTTTTTTTCGATCTCACATTCACCTAGAAGCTCTGATACTTCATGGACTATCCTCCAAAAGGAGTCAGCCGCAGTAAAGTAAAGTAAGTAAGTAATTCCACTCACCTCCACATATCCTACCCTTGATTTATTATTTCAATGGTCGGGCCAGTTGACCTTTGATGCCAAATAAATGCATTATTATTATTATATGTAATCCACAGAATGAAAGAAATTTTATGGAACTACCTGATCCTTTGGGAGACCAGGAATCAGGACTTGTAATTGACAGTGATGAATTGATGAAATTAATGTTAAAAATCAAATAAAAAAAACAAAAAGATCACCTTGGTATTTCGATTGATAACCTGCTTCAATTACCCTTAACTTTTAGGAATGTGCTCTGCAACTTTATAAATAGAATTTTGAAGGGAAATTACCAATCGATATACTAACGATAGTAGCTAAGCCGTTGCCAAAAGTAAGTACGCCAATTTGCGCCAGTGCTTATAGATTAATCTCTATTATCCCTTCGTTTTTGAAGATAATAGAATGATTGATACTAGATCATTTAGAATGTATGTTGCCGGCTGATTTTGATTTATGTCAACATGGCTTTACGAAAGATAGATCGACAACTACTAATATGCTTTCTATGTGGAAACATGTAATTTCAGTAGATGAGAATAAATTAGATGCATTAATTGTATTTATAGATATTTCAAAAGCCTTTGACTCTATATCTTTTGATGCTATTTTGAATGCGATTAGTTTGTTGAATATTGATCCGAATATTTTTAGATTACTTAAATACTATTTATATAATCGAAGAATGAGTATTCAAGTAAACGATTTGACATCAAAATCGAAACGAGTAACGAGTGGAGTTCCACAGGGATCAAGTTTGGGGCCAATTTTATTTGAAATCGTATTTGCACATTTGGAAACTAAGATCCTTAACGGTCGAGTTTGCAAATACGCTGATGATTTAAAAATTATCTTCCCAATTGATCCAAAAAATGCGAATTCTCCAAAAATAATGTGACATGAGTAGATATTTGATTACACTAGGGCTGAGAATAAACAATAAAAAGACGAGAGATTTAAAAATAGATAACAGAACAAACTTTCATTGTTTATTTTCATGATACAGTGATTAATGATGTGTTTGAAATTAAACTTATGCAAGAAATTAAGGATTTAGGTATAACTATTCAATGTACAGCTTCTGCTGAGAGACATATTGAAAGTATAGTAGGCAGTGCCAAGAAAAGATGGGCACTAATAAATCGAAATATCTTATCGAATGACATAAAACTTAAAATGTATATAATATGGATTAGACCGATACTAGAATATGCTGTCGCTACTTGGAATCCATTAAAAAAGGGTTTGTCCAATAAGATAGAAGCTGTACAGAGAAAAGTTGTGAAACAAATTAGTCCTATCTCCTGCACTATATACGCCTCTAGATTACAGTTTGTGTCATTGCAATCTTTGTGGTTTCGGAGGATGTTCTATTGCATAAAAGTTTTCCATCTGAACCAGTGGACTGGTGCCTATATGACTCCGATAAGAAAGAGTCATGAAGTTGGAACTAGATCTGGGCATTTGGCAATATCTCCTCCTTTGGTGGGGAATGTTGCGAGCAAGTTATTCTCTTTCTCGAAAATCTACAAAATTTATAACCAATTGCCAAAGGGGCTTAGAGAAATGCCTCCGTCTAAGATGTCTTTTAAATTTTTATCTACTGAACTTGAAAAAGTCTACAATCCTGCTGATATTTTTTATTTTGATTATGATAATACTTTCTCATGGTTGAATAAAAGACAAGGATAATTGTTATCGGAAACAGATTTTCTTGAGATTTTCATTTCCAAGTTTTGTTTTATCATAATTGAAATGTTATGCATTATATCATCATGTTAGTTAACAATACATACAATCAATTGCTAGTCATGGTTCTCAAATTTTTGCATAATGTTTCACTCGAATTATACCTTAATTGTTCCTATTTTGATGATGTATCTATAATTCTCTACAACCGCATTTTCTGATATTGATTTATTTTATAGTACAACTAGTGAGATATACTTATCTATATATGACTAATTGCACAATTTTATGTGATGTGATAATTTTTTTATATATATTGTACATTTCCCAATTTTATTATTTGATGGAATATGTGAGGTTTGAATCCAAATAAAGGTATTCTATTCTATTCTATTATAAATTTTTTTGGAAGTTCTTTTGTTCATATTGTCGAAGTTTTTGACTTGTCTTGTCGAATGTGAAAAGTTTTCTCTGAGTTGCTGAAGCGCACAAGCGGAACACTGCGTGGTTCCATCTACGATATCTTTGCTAATAAATTATTGTAATATACTCATGTATTGTTCTGATTAATTATCAACGAAAAGAACAACAAATTTGCTTCAGGTAATTGGCGTGGATATGTAGAGGTTAAATTAATTATTGGACACCAATTAACCTCCCATATAAAAATAAATCAACTTTTTGGACATTTGATGTTATCGCTGGTTTCGTAAAACAATATTGTAATTTTTGAAAAATATTGTAATTTTTTTTGGAAGTTCTTTTGTTCATATTGTCGAAGTTTTGATCCATTTTAATCTCGCTTTAGATCCCAAATCTAGGACCATTGGACAAAGCACTGGGATAGTGACTTATGCTGAGACTGGGACCTCAGTAGTTAGGTCAGTGAGACTACCCAGACCCGTCGTCGCCGATGACTTGGCGGATGTCATCGAGAAACACCTGGCCGTGTTTCTGCCATTCAATGCTAAACGCAAGGGTTTAAAGACAGGCATAGAACACCACATCGAGTTGGTGGAGCCACTACCTTGTTCGCCGAAGTCTCAACCGTTAGCACAACACAAGCAGCAGGTTGCTATTGAAGAATTTAAGCGGTTGAGAGAAGAAGGAATTTGTAGGCGTTCAAATTCCAACTTTGCATCTCCAATAGTGGTTGTTCCCAAACCTGAACCAGGTCAATGGAGGGTTTGTGGTAACTATCGTCTATTGAATTCGGTAACGAAAGGCGATTCGTATCCTCTACCGAACCAGAGTACTTTGCTCAGGGATATAATGGGGTATGAGGTATATACAACGTTAGATCTGCAGAAAGCGTACTATCAAGTACCTATGGAGGCAGAATCTATACCGCTCACAGCAGTGCGATTACCTGGAGGAGGATCGCATGAATTCTTTGGTTTGAAGAATGCAAGCGTCTGACGGAGGAAGTTCTTCAAGACTCCATTTGCTAGTGTATATAGATGACATCATTATATATAGTCAATCTATATAAAGTCCATCCCCTCCTCAACGCGTACGACGGTTCAACCATGTTTCGATGGCCGATCGTACATGGGCTAACGGGGCTATGGCGGTGGTGTCACCAGGGCGTGGTGGATCTCCGACCGGAAATCGGATCTCCTATAAAATACCACATGAGCCCGACGACGGCACCATGACTCGGCGTGTGTTCCCCGCCACAAAAGGGTTCAACAGCCACAGGATTACATGGACTCCTGGACAGTACCCCGTACTTCCGAAT